>ML682038.1:7795505-7841190 GCA_007922195.1 Podocnemis expansa | reverse complement strand
GAGAGAGAGAGAGAGAGAGAGACTGCTTTTTTCTATCCTCACTTATTTACAATAAATGTGGCATATTGCCTTGTCCCCCTGAATAAGATCCTGCTAGTCTTTTCTTTTTAAGTACAACATTTATTGGGGGGTGCTCTCCTGGGTGCCCTTTTTGGTATAACAGTACATTACCCCTGTGTGCAAGAAGCCTCTCAGTGTTCCCTAGAAGGAGTCATGTGTGGTACCTGCTGAAAGCTAAGAACTAGATGTTTATTATGGTTATTGCATGAGGTTTGTATGGGAAGTAATTTTAGAGTTATATACGTTGTAGGATATTGAACTGATGGATAGATGTCCCCCAAAAGATCAGAGAGGCAGACTGAGATTTTAGTTTTGACAGAAAGTCAAGTCTAGAGTCAAGAGGTAGATCTGAGAGTTTTCAGTATATAGATCACTGACGTTGTGCTTATGGAAGAGATTACTCAGAGATACAGAGAGAGAAGTGAAGGGGGTCAAGAATAAGAGTCCTGTGGAGACCCACAGAATACTGGAGAAGATCCTATTGAATAGTGTGCTGAAAGAGCAATCACAGGTGCAGGAGAAGACCAAGGAAACAATAAAATTATGAAAGCCAAGGGAAGATAAAATTTCAAGCAAAACATGATCAGCTGGGTCAAAAATGGCTGATGGGTCAAGGAGAATGAGGATGGCTGGTTCTGAATGGGCTGAAGACTGGAATCTAACAGGTGGATTCTGGATGGGGGGGGGGAATTGGGTGGTTCAGAGGTTTGGAATCTGGATTTGCTCTTAGTGAGAGTTTACAGTTTTATATAGAATGGAATCTGGACGTTAAGGTGGGATGGATTAGGAAATGGAGGGATTGCAACTATAGCTGGATGGTTAATGTAGACTGTGGAGCTCAGCTCACATGAGCCACTGGATCCTGACATCAAAAACGAAAGCAACTGGTACATTATATATCTTTCAACCTATTCCATAATTTTCGATGAGTTTAAAGCAGGGTGATTTTTTTATTCAATAAATTGATGAACGTGGAACTAATAGAAGAATCAGCCCAATGCCAGGTCTTCCTGAATTTTAAATGTTGTGCTAATAATTTCATTATTTGCTAGTGTGTTATATGACTCAGTAATTTTTTTTTTTTTGGTCATTTTAACTATACCTTTGTATTCAGACCAGCTGATGTTCAGGCAACTTGTATGGAAACAGACCAAACAAAATTTTCTCATGAGAGGCAACATGTTTAAATACAAGCACTGTTTAGTTAAGCACATTTCCTGCTTTAAAAAGACATTTAACTTTTTGTAGTTCGCTTCCTACCAAATGATCTTGATGCAGTAACTTTTCAGGAAATATTTAAAAATTTCCAGTAAAAAAGGAAACTGTCTGACTAATGTCTGGAAGCATAATATGGTATTGAGTAAGTAACTATAGTGATAAAAATAAAACAAATGGAAAAGTACCAGGCAGATAAGATTTTATCAGGTTCACCAAAAAGAGAAAATACTCCTATTGCTTTATGTACCACGATTCTACAGGTACAATAAAGAGTTCTACTAAATAAAAAAATGAATGATTGTTTTAATAAATATAAAAACTGCGCAAGACAACAGCTATAGTATTAATTATAAGTCTAATTTAATAGCTGTACTGCAGCAACGCCTAGAGCGGCCAAGGCCTCACACTGAGCACCAGAAACACACATAGCAGAGAGACAATCCCTGCTGCAGAAAGCTTGCAGCATTGTAGCCTAAGACTGTTAAGATTTACACCCTTACTTAACCCTATGTAGTTAAATCAAAAGCCTAAGTATATGACAACACACAGATACAACGGATAAGGTTTGTACAAGGTAGCAATGTGATGGTTGTAATAATTGTAAATTAGTTGTGGTCACAACATACCAAGCTGCCTTAGGGATAATCGACAGTCACCACGGAAAGTCAAGGAAGGCTGATCAAAAATTTATTAGATTTTCCTTATTTCCTTTATGAAAATAATAGAATTCTCATCTTGCCAAGCACTATGTGCCCCCATATTCAAAGTACACTTGCTCCTCATCTTAGCTCCATGCTGGCTGATTCTTCTCCAGTTTGTAGTTAGCTACCTTCTAATTCCACCCCCTGCAGCCTAGTGCTGATGAAGATGGTACAATAAACAGTGGAGAGTGGTTGAGGAGTCTCTAATTATACAAGCAAAAAACCCATGGTCCTATAGAGTATGAGGGGAAGTAGAGGTAGGATGAGGAGCAAAAATATTCAAGGGGAACTACAGCCTAATAAAAGGCCATATTCTGGTGAATTTTACAGTTTTCCCTCATCACCTTCCAATAGGAAAATAACCTAAAACTCACCTGAGTCTGCACATAACGCTCCACCAGTTGGTAGTCTCCAGGTCCCCTACTCCTTAGATGAACTGCCCTGGCAAACATCCTCATATTAGCAACTATACGGAGAGGCTTGCCAACATTTTTATTTGTTAATATAATTATTATATGTATATTATATACCTGTCAACATCATAAATGCATGTCAACATGATTATTATATTTTCAAGTGATGGGCCAATAAAAATTACTATTCTATTTAAGATTACCTTAAGTAAGATGTTATGACTATGGATATTTCATGGGAAACAGTTTGTCATGAGAAGCATATATAGAATAATTAAATAATAGTAAAGTGTATATGACATTACATTTCTGAAAAGCTATAGCTACAAGTCATTAAAGCTTTAATTTCCCTGGCTACCCAAAAATGTAACCTCACATGCAGCTATGCATTTCCCGTTGCCATTCCATTACACTGTAGCTTTTCTATGAAATTCTTCATTCAAAACTGAAAGGGACATTTCAGCACCTGAAATATGTGCTTTTTAAATGATAACTTCATGAACATTCACCAGAATTAGTGGCAGGCTATCCTTAATTCTTACTGACTGACTAGGCACTTCATGTAGGACAGTAATGCTGAAATGTATTTCTTCATAACAAGTACACAGAAATGTGTCTGGTGAGCTGGGATTATTGCGCACCTGATGCAACTAACCTTTCACAATGTAATGGAAAAGTAATCTACTCTTGCCAAATTTTGCAAAGACTTACATATGCATAAGTAGCCCAATGAATTGGATGGGACTAACAACATTAATAAAGTTATTTACATGCATATACCTTTGCATGATTAGGACCTTGAAATATGTGATCCACTGGTGGTTAGCCTGGGACTGTAGTCACACAAATGTGAAGGAGAATATTTTTCAGAGAAATATGTTTTTATAGCAACTAATACAATGGAGTCCTTTCTTGCTGTGTCCTTTAAGTGCTACCTGAGTACAAACATGAAAAAACAGCATCACATTCCAGGTGCCAGAAGTGGAATAGATGGTGCTTCTCCCTGCAAGACGTCCTGGAAATGTGCAAAGACACTAAGCAATGTAGCCGTAAACCCCACCCCAAAGCCAAAAAAGATGAATGCAGGTTGCTGAGCTACATGAATTAGCAATTTCTGCCTTAACACATCCTGCTTTCTCCTTTCCCCGTCTGCCCTTGCTTGTCTGCTTCCCCACCTCCCCTGCTTTCTGATTCACACACTGTCTTAGTTTAAAAAAAACAAAACAAAACAAAAAACCAAACATTGACATGTTCCTGATAAGCTACCTAAGATAAAAGGCCTCGGAAGGCAATAGCACATCCATCTGTGATAAACATGGTAAATTTACATCACTTTAAAATTATTAATAAAGTGCTCTGTATATTTTAAAAAAGGTCTGTACAAACTAAACACAAATCACTCCACAGTAGCTTTACATCAATTTTTCAAAGATAATACATTACCAGAAATTACTGAGGCCCAGTACGGAGGCCTTGACACTCCTCTAAACAAAGGATAAGTTAATGCAGATGAAGAATATGAAAGTCAAGAAAGCTGCTGGGCCAGATGGCTTCCCTGCTGAATTTTATAAATTATCTTCTTGAACGATTGTCTGGCAACAGGCTTTAACTGTTTCATGAGTCACTTCTGGGGACACTCTTCCTCTTACACTGAAGGAAACCCTAATATTGATCATTCTTAAACCAGAAATTCTAATTATTGAACAATTTCACTTAATAGTCATGCTCATAATATTGGCAAAAGTTCTGGCAAGGAGACTAGAGGTGGTTTGGGTGCCATCATATGCCCAGATCATGTAAAGAGCCATCTTGGCTCTGATAACATCCATAGATTACCAGAAATTATGGCAGTGAAATATGACAACCCCAAGCACATCTGGCTTTAGACACCAAAAAGGCTTTTGATAAGGTAGGCTGTATTTTAATCACACAAAAATTTGTTTGGACCCATATTTATTGCCTGGATCCAAATGCTATATTTTCACCTAACATCTCACTTCATAATCAGCACTATGGCTTTGGATACCTTTAACTTCTTCAGGAAACTATTTTCTCCACCACTTTTGATTTGGCTCTTGAAACTATGTCAATAGTATGTGGGCTTACTCATACGTCTGAGGCATATAAAGCACTTCAATGGGCCATAAAGGGATAGTATATGCAGACAAAGTCCTTTTGTACATATTCAAGACAAAACTATAATTCCAACATTCTTATCACTAATTCAAAACATTAACTGCATATCTGGATACAAAATAAACTGGGGAACAAAAAAAATCAGAAATATTAGAAATCTCCCAGCTGTCATGTAGGGCTCTATCTCAATGGAAATTCCATATGCAATGTGATGCAATTAAGTACCTTTTGCATAAAAATACTAAGAAATATTAATAAACTAAAGAAGAAATTTAGATTCAGTGCCCTCTCAAATTGTTAGTGATGCAAATAAGTGGCATGCTACCTCCCCGAACCTGGGGAAGGATTTACATAATTAAATGTATATCCTGCCTAGGTGTTACGTATCTACATATATCCCTCCATCTTACTTTTAAAAAGTGAATAGCTTTAATATACTCTTCCTTGGTCAGTGCCCACAACTATTGTTTAAAAGACTCCAATTCTCTGTGGAAAAGGGAGTTAGGCTCCAGAATGTACAAAATTACCATTATGCTTTTATCATGTCACAGATGTCCAGCTGGTTCCAGCATGCCTTTTTGCCCAACTGGATAAAAACTATACATACATTAAAGCACCTAACCCGCCCACCCTTATGCTGTTCTGCAGTGTTTGAATCTTAACAACTGACTTACACTTCCCTGCATTTATTTTCCTCCTCCCCGTAAGCCATCTCAGTTCCCTTTTTTTGTCTGATGGATAAAAATAAGGTGCCTACCGTAGTAACTGCACAGGTGTGAGCAATCCTAGTTAAAACGTACCAACTTAATTCTGACCCAGAAGCACTCATTTGGGGAAATCCAGAGTTGAAAATTAGGAACAAACCTATAATTTGGAAAAAGCTGCTGAGCAGAGCATCACATGTACCTCCCAGCTAATCAGTGAAGAAGGCTTTGTCCCTTTTCTAGCTCTAATGTAGTGCAATGATGTCACCCTCAGTGGAGTCACAGTACTTCCAACTAAGACATTTGGGAACATATCATTTTGAGCCTTGACAATTTGGGCATCTGCCTATACATACTTAAGAATTCTGGTGGATATTATGAAATTGTTTTGAATTGTTGCCGTGAAAGCTGCTGCATCATGAATATTTCTGTGTATGTATATTTATCAAGCTGCAAACCTTATTTTGCAGGTGAAGCCTTTTTCCCATTCTAAAGGGGTAGCCGTGTAATTCTAGTTCAGCAAAAACAAACAAGGAGTCTTGTGGCACTTTTAAAGACTAAGAAATTCATTTATTACATAAGCTTTCATGGGAGAAAATCATAGGAGTGTAAGTCATGGGATCAGGTCACACTGTAACAGCAAATCAAAGCAGTCACTAAGGCTGTGTTCACACAGCTTCGAAATAAGGATTCAGCTGTTCACACGACGCATGGTTGTTTTGGAACAATGGGAACCGTTGTTCCGAAACAACCGCGTTGTTTCAAAACAACTTAAACTCCATGCGGGGACGAAACAATGTTGTTTCGAAATGACTTGTTTTGAAACAACGCCGTGCGAACTTGTTGTTTCAAAACAATGGTTGTTTCGAAACAACCGTCTGACCTTCCTCCCAGGGTGCCTAGCACCCTGGGGAACAGGAAGTTCCGATCTGGGCGTGCCTGTCAGCCAGCGTGCCCACTGCCTGACAGGCACATGGCCACCCAGGCAGGCTCCTCTGCTGGGGGGCGCCACAGGGCCCCAGTATGGACCCGGGAGGACACCCTGTGCCTGCTGGGGGTCTGGCAGCGGCCAGACATCATGTCCCGGTTCCAGTCATCACACTGGAACCAGGACATATACGCAGACTTCACCACGGAGATGTCCGCCGCGGGCCACCCCAGGACCCTCGAGCAGGTCTGGAGCAAAATTAAAACGCTCCGTCAGGAGCACGCTCGGACCCGGGAGGCCCGGGAGCTTCAGGGGGCAGGGGAGCAACGGCCACCCCGCTGAGGCTCTGGACTCAGGAGGGCATCCAAGCCCCTCGTCAGGCCCTGAGGCCCAGGGCTCCGACGTCTCAGTTGGGGGGCCTCTGGCCGCGCCACCACCATCCGTGGCGGAGGCCACCACCAGCAGCCCTGAGCTGTTCACCAGGCCCGAGCCAGAGACCAGCGGGGAGGACCAGGGGCCAACCACCGCCCCAGGGTCCGACACAGAGCCCGGGACATCACGCCGGAGAGCCGGATCCCCTGTTGGTAAGTACCCCCCCCCCCGAGGCACACAGGGCTGGGCCTGTCCAGCAGGCCCCAGGCAGCGAGGGGGCCAGGGCTGGGTACCAGGGCAGGTAGGGCACAGGGCTGGTGGGTGCAAAGGCACCCCCGTGGCCACAGGTCCCAGGGGGACGGGTGGCACCGGGCGCACAGGGGCCTGTGCACCTAGGGGCAGTGGACAGGGCCTGGCTGATGGAGATGCGACTGCATCCCAGGTGGGATGGGCAGCATGCGGGCCACACCGCTGGCAGGTAGCCATGGGAGGCCCCCCTAGGGTGAGGTGTGACTGAGTCCAGCCCACCCCTGCGGGCACGACCAGCATGTGTGCCCCCAGGGAATGGTTCCCAGGTGGCAGGCAGGAGGACACGGTCCCCTTCGTGCCATCCTGTGCCTCTGTCCAGACTCTGAGTCCCGGTCCGGCCAGCTGTGTAAGCTACAGGGGTTTGCCAGGCATCAGACTGGAGGGGCAGAAGGGGCCTGCACTGCCATAGAATACTGATCTGTACAGGCAGGTGGTCCATGGCCCCCAGGCCCCGACAACTACCCCAGCCGGACGACATCGCCACCCAGTGTCCCCCAGTGTCCCCCGCCGGGTACCACCCTGGCCTCATTCCCGAGGCCTTGGGGACTGGGAACCCCACCTCTGGGCACTCCCTCACGGGATCCCGGGGCCCTCTGGCAGTCAGGGCAGGGGTGTGTGCAGCGGATGGGCACGAACAGACAGGGCCAACAGGCAGCAGGGGCTGACTGTGTCTTCTGCTTCCCTCTGGCAGGTCGCAGGGCTGCCCCTTGCCAGCTGCCACCACCACCGGCAGCCGGACACCCGAGCCCCCGGGCACACCAGCAGCGGAGGAGGGCCCCACACACCCGCCTGGAGATCCTCGAGGCCCTGGAGGACCTGGGCAAAGGCATGGAAGCCTCCACCCAGGCCTGGCGACAGGAGCAGCTCCAGCGCCTGGACCACATCGTCAAGGTGGAGACTGATCTGGCCACCACCCTGGGTTGCCTCGCTGACCAGCTGCCGGCTGCCATTCGGGAGCTCACCCAACGGCTGCCACCACCACAGCCTGCAGGGGGCCCACCGCCCGGACCTCCCCAGAGGCGACGCTGGCTGGACGGCGGCCGTGGGGGCGGCCGGGGTGCGCTCCCCCCCGAGCCCCTCTCCGAGCCTTGCCTGACCTCCCCCCTTCCCCCTGGACTTTCACATCCCCTCCCCTCCCAAGTTGCTGCCCCCTCCCTGACACCCCTGGAAGCCCCTTCCCCTCCCAAGTTGCTGCCCCCTCCCTGACACCCCCGGAACCCCCTTCCCCGACACCTGTTGTTAATAAACCCCGGTTGCACCGTCTTTTTGTTTGTCAGTCTTTTTATTGGGGTTGGTGAACAGTGTGGGTGGACGGGTGGGGGCTGGCCATGGGTGGACAGGGGAGAGGGTGGTGCAGGGCAGGGCAGGCCTGGCCCTCACAGGTCCCCCTCCGTGAATGCGACCTAGAGGGCATCGTGCACGGTGAGGGCCCGTTGGGAGGGCTGTTCCCTTGTGGGCACGGGTCCAGGCTCCGTGAGGTCCGCGGCGAGGTGTTGGGCCTCAGCCTCCCACGCTGGCTGGATGGGCTCTCCCCGCAGGTCACAGTAATTGTTGAGGACCACACATGCCCCGATGATGTGAGGCAGGGTCCTCTCCATAAGATGGAGCCAGGTGAGCAGGCACCTCCAGCGGGCCTTCAGGCGGCCGAACGCCCGCTCCACAACCTGGTGGCAGCCGGTCAGGCGTTGGTTGAAAAGCCGCCAGCTCAGGTCCAGGGGCCCTGTGTATGGCCGCATGAGCCAGGGCCGCAAGGGGTAGGCCGCGTCGGCCACGACGAGGACGGGCACCACTACGCCCCTGAGATGGATGTCATGCCGGGGAAAGAAGGTGCCCGCCTCCATGTCCTGGTGGAGGGAAGAGTTCCGGAGCACCCGGGCGTCGTGGGCCCTCCCTGGCCATCTGACGTAGATGTTCTGAAAGCGGCCCCTGTGGTCGATGAGGGCCTGCAGGAGCATGGAGTGGTACCCTCGCCGGTTGCGGTACTCCGCTGCCCTGTGCTCCGGGGCCCTCACAGGGATGTGGGTGGCATCAAGGACCCCCGCACAGTTGGGGAAGCCGAGGGCAGCCATCCCGGGGATGATGTCCTGGAGCTGCCCTGCTCTCACCAGGCACCGCATCAGGACCCAGTTGATTGCCCTGGCAACCTCACGCAGGATGGCACAGATGGTAGATCGCCCGACTCCGAAGAGGTGTGCCACTGCCCGGTGGAACTCCGGAGTGGCCATCTTCCATAGGGCGATGGCCACTCTTTTGTCCACCGGGGTGGCACGCCTCATCGGGGTGTCCCTGCGGTGCAGGTACGGGGTGAGCTCCGTGACCAGGGCAGTGAAGCTGGCCCTGGTCATGTGGAGGTTGTGCCGCCAGTCCTCGTCGCCCCAGGTGTGCAGGGTGACCCGCTCCCACCAGTCTGGGCCGGTTTCCCGAACCCAGAGCTGGCGGGGCACAGGGGAGGGCAGGGGCATGAGGTCTGCCCTGAGTATAAGGTGCATGAGGGCCCAGTGTGGGGGCTGGGCACCCTCTGTGTCCACAAACAGGGTGTCCCGCCTGTGCAGGACACTCTGCGGGCGGGCAAGGGGTCCCTGGGTGGCACGGCGCTGTCTGGGCTGCCGGGCACTGTCCATGGCTTGCAGTGCGCTGCTAGCCTGGGTGGACAGGGAAGTGAGGTCAGGGCCGGCTTTTATGGGATTGGCTAGCAACATGGCCGCCGACATGGCCCAGTGCGGCGGCCATGTTGCCACACCTCCCATGGTGTCCTGCCCCTGGGGCGAAATAGCATGCCCACTGTGTAAACATGCTATTTCGATTCCCGCTTTTTTTCTTATTTCGAAATAACATTTTGTTAATTCAAAATAAGTTGTTTCGAAATAAGCGTTATTTCGATATACATTTCAAAACAACCGTATCGAAATAACCGGCTGTGTGGGAACATAGCCTAAGATTCAAACATTGGAGAGCAGTATATAGAGGAAGATGAGGTGATTTGACCTCATCTTCCTCTTTATGCTATTCTGCAGTGTTTGAATCTTAACAATTGACTTACACTTCCCTGCATCTATTTTCCTCCCATTCTGTAAGTTCTCCTATCTTCAAAGTGTCTGATGAAGTGGGGTTTTCTCCCACAAAAGCTTATGCTGTTGGCAGGCTGCTCCAGTCACGTCTCTGTGTCCCAGGCATTGGACAGGTCCTCAGGAGAAGCTCTATCTCTGGTACTACCAAGGTCAGTTTGGTACTGAGCTGCGTGACTGCCCAGCAACAGAATGAGTGGGGAGAGTCCCTGGGCTTGTTAGTCAGCAACAAGGTGAGCCTGTAAGGACCTGGAGCTGTGCTGTTGGCAGAATCCATTCTGAGCGTGCCCAGTACACAGAAACCATCTCCATCTCCATGGTGTGGCAGCCGTGTCCCCACCCCTTCCACTGCCTGCCAGCAGAACTGAGCTTGGTGACAGAGAGGGGCGAGTGAGTGAGACAAAGGGAGAGGAGTTTGTGGATGTGGTAGCCAGACACTGTCACAACTAGCTGTGGTCACCAGCAATATCCATAGCTCCCTGAACTTCCAACCCCACCATCCTTCCCAAAGCCCCTGATCTCCACCATCAGTGATCCCCATATAACCTCTTCTTATAGGTCCCCATCAAAGCTCTTCAGTCTGCTCCTTCCATAACTCCCACCCCCTTCCCCTCAGCCATCATCCAATGGTCCTCCTCTCCCCCAAGCCCTCATGTAAACCAATAGCCCCTGCCCATCTCAGCTCCCATTTCCCCAAATAAACCAACCCTTTACATAAAAAACTCCCATAAGACACCATCCAAACAAAACCCTCCTTCCATTCCCCACAGCCCAACATCCCCACCTCCAGACCTTCCCCTGGCACTGATCATCATTTCCCCAGACTTCCTTCACCAATAAACCCACATCTTAAAGCATCCCAATATTCCCAGACCACTTCTGTACCCACAGCCCCTCCACCTTTCCTGCCCCTGCTACTCCAGCACACCTTACTCCTTCCCAGGACTCAAGTCCTTGCAGCCTGGCTACACTAAACCCCTTGTCCGTTTTTCATTGTGCCAGTCTCCTATGACTCACCCAGGCACCCCCTCAGAAGATCCCTCAACCCTTTAGTCCTACTATCTGTATCTTATCTTTACTTGGCAGTGTTATGTGGGGCTGGTGATCTTTTCCCTCCTCCTCTGCCCTCCCTCTCCTTGTCTTCTTGGAGTGACCAGACAACTAGACTTTCCCCCTCATTTGGAGGAGCATGCCACAGGAAATCTGCCAGCAACAAGAACCAACAGGCCATAGCAGGGAGCTGCACCCAGCCCCACAGAACAAGAGATGTCACTGCAGGGGAAGCGCAAGGCAAGCTCAATTTCCAGCTCCCCCTCACAAACACACACCCACCTCGCCTTCCCTCCATAGTGAACCACAATGAAGACAGCAACCTACACACATCAGAAAGCAGGACCTGACAGTTTGATTCAGCAGCTCCCCCCCCCGCCCAAATTACGGCCACCTGTGATTGTTTTTTGTGGGTCAAGGTTTAACCAAATATTTAAAATGAACATACAGTAGACCTGTGTTACCATACTATAAACATACATCATAATCTTAACATTATTGTTATCAAAATCTGTTAGTTATGAAGAAATCCACAGAAATCCTGAAAGTTAGTGTAAAAGTAAACTGTACTACCTTGTCATTAAACAAAGGATTTATAGTGTTCCAGATACCAGAATGATATATCTAGGGAAAGAGGATAATCTTGGGTGTATTAGACAAGTTCAAATTATTACATGACTAAACTCAGATCCATAATATATTTTAAATTGTCATAAAAGTGCCAAAAGTGTAACAAAGGTATTATTTTAAATGGCATAGTCAGCATGTGGCATTATCATTACTTAGCTATCAGATTGCATTTTTTCCACACAGTACAGTAGTAAAATTGTTCTAGTTCTGGATTTAGACTCACTTAACACTAGAGACACAAAAACAGGAGGCAAATTTTGTAGGATGAAAAACCACGCCATTGGCACAGTTTTTCTCCCTTGTCATCAT
Organism: Podocnemis expansa; assembly: GCA_007922195.1. NCBI lineage: Eukaryota > Metazoa > Chordata > Testudines > Podocnemididae > Podocnemis > Podocnemis expansa. The sequence continues at coordinate 7,829,295 of ML682038.1, read as the reverse complement.
AGCTTTACACAATGTTAGTAAGGAGAAGATGGTCTGGACTTTGCTATCATTTCAAAAGAAAATAATGCATTCCATTCAGACCAATCTGGATACAGTTTACAAGAAACTATGCAGGCAAAGAAATGACAGATTCCCACGCTGCCAATTTAAATTGAAAGCATCAGATACAAATTATCCAGTTGCATTTCAGTGAGTCTAATGTAAGTGTAAGCAGGCTCTGAATGAATTGTCTCTTGCTGAGCTAGCTGGGGTGGGGGAGGGAAAAAGACAGTGAAGGGTTTCAGGACCAAACTATTTGAATGAGCACACCCACCCTACTTTGGTACTCAGCATGATGGGACTGCTTTGCCCAAATGATCCCTTTGTCTGGTGCTGGGCTACAAATCACTTTAATTGGAGGGGTAATCAGAGGCAGCTTTTGGGGTAGGTGAGGCAGACGGGGGCCTAGGGCCCCGAGCTGTGGGGGGGCCCACAGCCCCCTCCATGAAAGCAGGAAAGCTGCGCCACTCAGCTCCCTGCTTTAAGCTAAGAGAAGCAGCCTCTGCCGCCTGCCTGCCGGCTTGCCCCGCCCCCAGGGAGGAACAGCCAGCCCAGGAGCAGGGCTTCACCCCCCCCCGGTGGGCTGTTCCACTCTAGAGACGGAGGGGGACTGGGCCAAAGGCAGGGCCGAAGAGCATAGCTCAGCATCTGGGGTGGCTTGCTCCACCCCTCTCCCTGTCCCCCCTGTGGAGCAGCACTTTCCCAGCGCCGGCTCCACTGCTGCCACCCCTCCCTCTCCATGCTGCTCCAGCCTGTGTGAGATGCTGAAGAGAGAAGGAGCCAGATTCAAAGGGCTCCTCTGTGCAGTCTCAGCAGCAGCTTCACCCCCAGAACAGGCAGAGCAGGTAGGTGCTGTGGGGGGCAGCAGGTGGGGGATTGGAGGGGTCCTGGACAGGCAGGGAACAGAGGTACGGTGGGGTGGGGTGAGGGGCTTCCCCACATTGTCTCCAGATCCTGAGTGGGCCAGGAATTGCTCCCTGTGCACCTGGTTGGGCGGAGGGGGGGCCTCTGGGCCCCAGTGGGACTGGGGGATGCTCCATGTTCTCTGGGCCCCAGGGATGGGTGGGATGGGAATGGAGCCCCTCACCTGAGCTCTGGGCTGGGCCAAGGGATGTTCTTCAGCCTCTGGACTGGCCAGGGTTGGGCCATCAGCCAGGGGGTCTTTTCTCAGCCTTTGGGGGTCAGGTTCATGGCCAGGCTGCTGTGAGGCAGCCTTGGCCAGGGAGCCCCCCACAGCTTAGGGGGTGAGCCTGGGGAACTGACCCAGGGTCTCCCTCCCTCACCCCACACCCAGACTGTGGTGCCACCCTGTCTGCCCCAGGGTATCCTGGCCTCACCCTGTGCCCAAATGTCAGGGCCGGCCTGGCATGGGGTCTCCTGCACTCACCACACACCCAGGTGATGGAGCAGCCTGGTCTGACCACAGGGGGGGCCTCCCGTGGTGGTGGGCTCAGCCTGGCACAAGCATGGGGTCTCCTGCCGTTGCTTAGTTGCCGCAGTTGGTTGGGGCAGCAGGTGGACTGGGGGTGTAACCACCTCAGCAGTGATGTTATTTTTAAAGTTGAACTCTGCTGAACACTCCATATGCTGCACCCAATATTTATTCTGTGCTTGAAATTGTTCTCTTGTGTGTTGAATTGTTTTACATTAAGCAAAGTGCATGGAGGAGATGGAGTTTGTTCACTTTGGGTTACAACAGAACTGAAATTAACCTCAGAAAGGGCATTCTGGATTTAAACTGGTGCCTCTTGAGCATCCTCTCTAATATCAAATTTGCTCAGATAACAAGTAACTTTTTTTCCCCTTTGTAACCACACTGCCACTCCTCAGATCTGAAAGTAGCTGGGTTCTGTTCTCTCTCTCCTCATACAGCACAGGCCAAATTCTGCCTTGAGTCACACCTAGCTTAAGTAGGCCAATGGCCTTCAAATTCAGTGTCTGCTAGTGCTACCCTCTAACATTCAAACCATGCTTTGGGACTCAGTGCTGGGCCACACACCCTCTGCTCTTGGATATTTCCATGAATAACAACCCATCAAAGGCAGTGGTTTTCAAACTTATTTTCTCCTTCGAACCCATTTTGAAAAAAATCATTTATCCCCGCCACCTAACAGCTACCTGTAACATTCAGTGGCTGGGTAAGTGCAGTTGCAGCTATGCTTTAAATTAGCAAATAAATCTAAAGATTAAAGATTTAAAAAAGTGGAGGATCCAACTTAGATTCAGGTGAGATAGGATGAGTTGCACCCATGGGGAGCCAAGTGAGCAAGGAGGGGGAACAGCCCAGGGACAGAGGTTTGTATTGGGAGCCAACTGAAGTTTATGTACACTGTGGGGAGGCTGTCAAGCTGGGAAGGAGAAACAACAGGGTCAGGAGCTGTTTGGGAGCTCGGGGGAAGGTAAATAGGGGGCTTTAAATATGTAAACAGTTCCATTGCATTCAGCTCTGCTACCTCTCCTGCATCTTTGGACAACTCGTTTAGTCACTCCATGCCTCAGTTCCCCAGCCATCTGTTACTGTACACTGGGAACAGAAGCACTGCCCTGCCTCAGAGGACTGGGTGAGAATAAATGCATTAAGGAATGTGAGGTGCTCAAAATACTACAGTGATAGGGTCCACAGAAATAGCTGATAGACAGACCTAGACCCACCACGTCACAGATGCCAAGGTGGATGGAGGGGACAAGCTAGCCAGGGCTGCAGGGAAGGAGACTGGGGCTGGCAGCAGGGCCAAGTGGGTGGAGGGCACCCATACTGAGAACGAATGCTAATACTAAAAAAGCAGGTGTGGTGATGTGCTGAATGCTGGTAACATTAGGTGTTAAGTAATGGAAACATGCATAATTCTTCCACTGATGACCAGCTATTAAAGGGACTCAGAACACAGTGGGCTACCAAGAGTCTCTGGTGCCTGGGGGCCAACTTTACATCCCCCCCCGACCCCCCGCACAAGGCAGGAGGAGTCCTGGTCACATCTCCAAACTGCCCTGAGGAGGGGGTCTGTATTGGTGGGGTAGGAGAGGATCAGTGGATATGCAGGCTTTACTCATTCTCCCCTGACCCCCTCCTCTTAACACTGAGCACCATGCACGGGATCAGGCAGTCTGAGGGAGTTATGTATTTTTGCAGGGGAGGCAGTGTTAATATAGATGGTTCCTACTGGTAAAAGAAGTACTAGTCCTGCCCTTTTTTTTTTTTCCCCCCCAGTGTGAAGTCAGGTTTGAGGATTCAGCACGTATTTTCCCCTCTCCTTCCCTGGGCAGCAGTGGCTATTTCAAACATTAAGGAAGAGGAGGATGATCTCAGCCCCCAGCTCTCCCCTCCTCTCTAGCTTCTTCAGGGCTGGAAGCAGTTTCAGCCCTGAAGCAGGACATGAGGGAACCACCACATGAGCATGTTCTCTCCAGCAGCTGATAGCTCACATACCCCTCACCCTCCGTTCTAGGCATCCCCCCGGCTCCCACTGTCCCTTTCTTATGATATCCCACAGCCTAGTATGTCAGGGAATTTAGAAGTCCTGACTGCACCTCAGCTGGGGTGACTGAGCTGCAGGGCCAGGGGAGAGGAGAGCATTTGGGGTTGGGGGAGGGGCTCTAGATGACATAAGGAGGGGGGCTTAAGCTACAGTGCTCTTGTTAAGTTCCAAAGGGGCAGCCGCGTTAGCCTAGTAAAGCAAAAAAAGCAAGGAGTCTTGTGGCACTTTAAAAACTAACAGATTTATTTATCACATGAACTTTCCTGAGAGAATATCCCACTTCGTCAGATAATTTGAAGAGAAGGAACTTACAGAACTGGATGAAAATAAATGCAGGGGAGTGTAAGACATGGGATCAGGTCATGCTGCAACAGCAAATAAGAGCTCTAAGGGGCTAGAAGAGGGGGGTCACAGCTCTCAGCCTTGCCCTTCCTCCCCCCCCCTCTTTCAGGGCTGGAGGCAGCTTTTATTTCCTAGTTCATGACGTTGCTAGCCCTTACATAACATTTGTGATATTGAAGAATTTGCATTTTGGGATGGTTTCCGTTAACTTGGGAGAATTCTTTTTTACGTAAATGGGTTGACATTTTATGAAATTTGATTTTGTTGTTGTTGTGGTTTTTTCATGAAATTTTATATGTGGGAAGTGTGGTTGCTCTGATGTGGCACTGTGATCTGTTGTGACACTCATTTCATTTTCAGGATTGCATTGTGAGGTTCAACCAGAAAGAGATAATAAAATAATAAAGATATAATAAGAAGAAGAATAAAAATAAAGAATAAGGATGAGTGTATGGGGATTTCAATGGCAGATGAGTTGGGTAATAAAAGGAAGTACATGTCAGGTGCTGAAAGAGGGGGGAAAAAAGTTGGCTGTTGAATAGGCAATATGGAAGCAGTCCAGTTAATTGTCCAAAGTCTTAAAGCGAATAAAAATGCTATGCTTTTTATTATGTGAGTTTAGTTCCTCTAGGGGGCCCCACAGTGGCCCTTCGCCTAGGGCCCCAGAAAACCTAAAGCTGCCTCTGGGGGTAACGCAGTGTTGTCTCCTTTGTTATATGAGCCAATCACAGCAGAACCATGCTTAGCCTGTTCAGATGGAAGTGTCACTCTCATCTGAACAGAAAGATGCCAGAGCCCAGTGGAGGTTGATAGGGGCTGGGGACAAGTATTCTTGCCTAGAAGTGTGGGATTTGCCAAAGAGCCCCCTGTAAGCTAACCTGCTCCTCCCACCCTTCAAAGAGAGAGCTCAACTGCTTTAAATGTCATTAGGAGTTTTTTGTTTTGTTAGGTGCTTGCTAAAGCTAACATCCTCTACCACAGGACAGACCTCCTGCCTGTGTCAGCACAAAAGTTTCTTCACCACAACTTGACAATCATTAAGAGCTGAAATCACTGAGAGCTCAGTGGAACCTCAAGAGACTGACCCACAGAGGTCATAATGGATGTAGATGGTGGCAGAGTGGCTGGCAGATGGTGGCAGAGTGCAGTGGTATACCAAGATGGGGATGGAGGAATTCATGCTCCCACCCACAACCTGTGGACATATCAGCCAAGACTTCCTTGGAGTAGCCACCACCTCCTGTTGCAGGCCAGGAGCCACAAGGCTTAAAATCCCTGGTAGCTGCATCAACCACTCCACCACTAGGTACATTTACAAACTGTGATCACTGGACTAAATAGATGGCTTTATAATTTCATATTTTATTCAATGAATCAATTCACTTTAGAAAAATGATATCTTTTTAAAGACACAATTAACAATGAATGTTCCCTTCAGCTGACCAACAATATGGCCCTGATGCAAATAAAGTACTCCGACATCCCTGGACTAGTCAAACCTCTGGCTACCACAGGAGTGGACAAAATTGGCTCACAGCTAGGTGCCAGCAATTTTACTTTTGGTCACCAGAGGGCCCTCCTCCATTACATTTCTGCAGTGGAGCTAGACAACAAGCTACTAAAACTGGTCACTGTGACAACCAGAAACATTGATTTGTCGAGACCTGGGCTACCATGTTTAACAACTGATTCATGTGGGAAAGCTTCCAAGGCACAATGTTTATGGTATAATGTACCATTCAAAATAAAGCCATATAATGGAAAAGAGGTCATATATATAACTATAGCATTGCACACACCCATCCCATACTACTTTCCTTTACCCTTTCGGAATATATTTCTCAGTCACTTAAGTACTATCCTGAGATTGGGCATTTATACTTGAAAACTGAGATTTTCACAAATATATCTGAACTAAGGGCTGGGGGAGGAGAGTGCCATACCCATGTTGTCTGGTTATTCACACTGTGCACAATAAATCTAGTTCACCTAGAGAACACAAGGTGAAAAGATTTGGATGCACCAGTAGGTCAGCTCAAGAAAATTTCCAGCAGCAAAATGTTTGTTGTGAAAATGGCAAAGAGATGACTGCTTATGAAACACACTTCTTTGCATACAAACAATTTATTGAAGAAAAACCTGTTATTAAATACAGGAGGATTTTTAATCACTGGTAAATGCCATTGACTAGTAGCTAATGAAAAAACCTAAACCTAAATTTTAAAAATCTCCTAGCAATTTATTTTGAACTTTGTATCTATTTTAGGGATTCAAACTTCACAGGCTGGGTAGGTAATGTAATTCAGGTGAGATAGTGGCAGATGGTTAAAAATAATGATGGGAAAATATAATAGGAATAGGTGAAATCCTTAACTACTCCTTTTGGGGGACACTAGGTGGACTCCATTGAAACAAACACTTTCCCCTTTAACAAAGCTTTTTATTTAGAAACAGATACACAAGATAAAAGTTTCAATGAATAATTTTTTTCCTGCTGCATACCCTTATTTAGCAAATACATTCTATTCAGTTGTTTCCAGAGGGGTAGCCGTGTTAGTCTGTGTACTGCAAAAGCAGTGAGAGTCCTGTAGCACCTTATAGACTAATAGACTTCTTCAGGCATAAGCTTTCATGGGCTCCAACCCACTTCATCAGATGCAACGAAAGCTTATGCCCAAAGAAATCTGTTAGTCTATAATGTGCCATAGGATTCTCGCTGCTTTTGCTATTCAATTGTGAATTTCTTTACAGCAGAAATCTTTAGAGGTTTGTTTCAGACAAACTTTGGCATTTTTGTGATAGAATGAAAGTGTTCTACCCTTGGAAATCCACTTTGATTTCAGGAGGGTCAAGACTTTATATTAAGCTGCCATAATATAACACATTGTCAGGGCCAGCTTAAAGGGTTGTGGTGCCTCAAGCCCCCCAGGACAGGGAACAGCCAGCCCAGGGGTGGAGTGGGCCAGCCCAGAGGCTGGGCTCCACTCTCTTACTTGCCTGGGCTCTGCTCTCCCCTGGGGGTGGAGTGACTGGCAAGGGAAGGGGTGGGAGTGCAGGATCCGGTTTCCCAGCACCCTTATGCTTTGGTGCCCCAAGCCAGTGCCAAACTGGCTCATCCCTAGAGCTGGCCCTGCACATTGTTCATCTTACTGTCTGTGGAATTTTTCCTTCCCCTTAGAGCTGTATTCCCCTGTTCTTGCAACTACAACTATTCTCTCCACTGGAGTGTGGATAGGCAGTGTCTGTAGTTATTTTCTTTGTTTTTCTTTTGTTATACTTACTCCATTTCTTTATGCAAGGATCAAATCTTTCCACATCACTCTTGCAGTCAGGACACCCAGGGCTACAATCTTATAAACTAAGCAGAAGAAAGCCTACTCAGTAGTTAGATGAGAAACCTAGAGTAGATGCTACAGGAAGCGGTGCAAGCAGTTCAGTAAATAGAACTGTCTTCCTGAGTCAGTATGAATAGTGCCTCAGCATGGTGGCCAGGTACTGGTGAAACAGAAAATAAAGTCCTACTTTGGTCATTAAAAATCCCATATTATCTTCCATAAACAGAGACATATTAACCAATGATGAAGTTATCATCTTGCCATCTAACATGCCATCATTTGGAAAGGTTTCCCACAATACATATTTTCTCTCATTCTAAAATTCTGTTAACCAAACAGAAAGGGGTGCCATTTTATCTGGATACATTGTATTTATTTCCTGTTCTAATAAGGTGTGTCATTTTCCCAAATCCTGCCACTATTATTAGTAGTAGCAATACAGTACAATTTAGATGATCCGATCAAGATTGAAGCCCCATTTTGCTATGTGCCATACGAACACAGTAAGAAACAATCCCTTCCTCAAAGGGCTTAGCATCTAAATAGGGAATATAAAGAGTGCCAGGAGAAGCAGACACAATGTGATTTGCATATGTCATTAGCAGATTCCGGCAATAGAACCCAAGTTTGCCGAGTCCTGGTCTTGTGTTCTGTTCACTAGACCACCCTGCTGCTTTTAAATAGCATACCTCACCCTCAGAGGTGGTTCTATTAAGTGAGTAGTACATCCTGTACATATTGTCTCTAGAGGATCTGGCAATCCTTGTGGATGAAAGATAATACAAAAACAGTCATTGGTATACGTCATTACAGTAGCATAGTAAGTCGAAGGTCGTCAGGATCCTGTTCCCTAACCACATCTGTTTGGCAGGATTCCCCCTATGAGTTCCTGATCCCTAATGAGATTGTAACTGTGACCTTTTGTACCAGAAGTTCCATTTATTCTGACAGGAAACTGGATTTCCGCCTCATGGTCACAGAGGATTCTGCATATGACTGAGTTGTACTGAGATTATGTAGCTCAATCAACAGCAAAGACACAAAACGGCCCTCCCAAACTGCTGCTAACCTGCATTCTGCAACTCTTTTGGAAGTAGATTACAGTCTAGCTATTCTCTTTTGGGAAGACAGTCTAAGATTTAAGATTTTTTCAGAACCCTCCTTTTTGAGGACATATTTCATAGCACTCATAAGCATATGTGAAGACTAAAGTGAAATGGAGTAATGCATCTAATGAAAGTATGAAGAGCAAGTATTGCTCAGAGAACGCTACCTAGGGCTCCTGCCTATGCTATGCACCAGCTGATCCAGCCCCTAGAGGGTGACCCACTCCTGCCTGCAGCTTAGGGAGCGTGGCCAAGGGTGAACCAGGGCGGCACATAATTGGGACCCCTTTGTATTCCATTGATCCCCAGATTTCTGTTACTTTCATTGGCCAGTAGAAACAATGAGAGATCACTGATAGCCAGAATAAATTTAAAACAGCCTGAAAGCTGCTCATCAGGAGCTGGACCAATACCTGGACAACCCCAGGAAGAAGAAAAAAAAAAAAACACACAAGGAGGATTTAAGCCACTTTGCAGCCATAGCCCAGAGCAGCATAGAGTGCTTACACAGCTCAGGGTCTATGCTTCTACCCATCAATTCAGGAAAAAAGCACAACTCATTCTACAACTAAAGACATTCACCAATGGAAAAAAGTCAGAAGGCCTGGGAGATTTTATTCTTTCCTTCAGTGAATATATAGAGTGCAGTCAAATTGAAGTGATTTCTGTTTATGTTAGATATCACAAAGCATAGTTCATTTTCTAAACAGCTCAAGTAATTTTTTCCTGCAATGGTGCCTTTCAGTTCCAACAGAAAGTTCTACTGTTCAATGAAATGACAGTGATGCAGAAATCTATCATAATAGAAAAACTTGGGTGTCCAGAGACTGAAGCTGATCTCTTTGGAAACTAGTGCTGTCACCAGACAAGAACTGCAGTTATTTGTATCTAAAAAAGAAATCCATAAACCTGAAAAGCTTTTAAAGAAAGTTGTTGCCTTTATGCCACTTTCTGGAGGAAGCAATCATCATCAATTACTTCTCTGTGTTCTCATACATACTGTATATTAAAATACACTAGTAAAATTGCACGTGCACAATAATTACAAAATATTTGCATTTCCTCTTTGTAAGGACTAAAAAAGATGTTATGACCTCTGATAGGAGAAGATGCTGAGATCTGCAGAAAAACTGCAATGCCCCCACCCTTATTTATAGTATGAGATACAGGCAGTGCTTTTTATGTGATAGTATGAACTATATGGAGTACCAGCACCCTTTTTTTCCCCCACAGTGATGTGGCCCCATAACCCTGGCTGGGGCCAGATCTGGCAGCTCGAGGTTTCCAGCCAGGGCTGGGGTCAGGGCGAGATTAGGTTTCAGCTGCTGCCACAACCTGGGCCCACATCTTTTGGCCAAGGTTGGGGCTGAATTGGGTTCCTGAAGTCACAGTGGCCTGGCGCCACATCCCTAGCCAAGGCTGGAGCTGGATAGGACTGAGCACTGCCACCTTTTTATTTTTAAAAATACAAAAAAAGCACTGGATACAGATATTGCAATATGATATAGACATGCTTATTTGATGGCATTCCTAAATAAAGCAGAAATAGAAAATCCATTTGCTATCCTACAGAAAAAGATCTTTGCTAGAAGGCTGTCAGAACATTAACATCTAAAACTCAACCAAACTGGCATCCAACTGATTTAATATAACTCAGCTACCTACAGGAGCTTGGGAACACTGGGGGGAAGGGACACCAAACCCCATTCTGCTTCTACTGGTCAAAAGTTCTGACCCAACTTCAGTTAGAAGGATTGTTGCAGGAGCCTCCACAGGGTTCTGCACCATCTAAAGACTCCTTTACATCAGAGGAAGTGGCCAGATAAACTAGCTTTAGTGCTGCTTTGTGCCAATGCAGCCAAGAATTGAACTATTATTTTTAGAAACTCTCTCTCTCTCATGCATGCAGTTTAATAAAACTTAAATGCCAGTCACTCTGGAATTACACAGTTGATACCTGTGGCAGCAGGGATTGACTAATATAATAGCTGACTTTCCACTAGCACCCTGATTACCTTTGCCCTCTTTCATACCCAATAACATTAAGAGTATTAAAACAGACATCTTCTCTAAAATTTTAACGTTTTATACTCACCCCACTATGAGACAACAAACATTATTCACTCCGTTATCCTGTCTTCCACTGGGGCAGATCCTGACTTATCTTCCTCCTGCACCATCGAAATCCTGAGAGAGGGATTCTCCTCCATTCCTCTGCCCCTGTCACCCAGGGAATATATAAAATATAATTATAGTACAGGTCATTTACCATTTCATTATAATCTATATATTTTAATTCCTATAATACAGTATGTGTAACTAATGTCATACTGTATCCATCATGTGCTGCTCTGTATTTACTTGAAAAACGGCTGTTTCTATCTTCTTATACTAACCACTAAATACCACTCCATAGGTGGGTCATTGTGATAAGAAAAATTTGGTGTCTGTAGCAGGAACACCCTGGCCCAGAAGAGACCAGGGGCTTTGGCTCTGGGATGTGGGGCTTGTGCACTTTGAGCACACCACTGCTGCAGCTGCCACTGTGACAGACCCAGGGCTCTGGTGCCAGGACTCAGGGCTCAATCTCTGAAAGCCCGGCACCAGCAACTCCCCTGGTCTGTAGGTCAAACCATTTAACTCAGGGGTTCCTAATCTTTTAGAGGCACTGCACACCTACAGTGATATATGGTAAACCCACACCCCCAAAAACAATTCAATGATTATCAATTTTGATTGTTCTTTTAACTTGCTTAGTGGATTGATAAACGTATAATATGTAAAATCAAACATCTGTATTACAAAATTCTATTTTTAAATTATACATTACTCCCGGGGATTAAAGTAAAGGCAGAATGCAGTGGAACACCATTCTGGGGACAACTGTTTTTAGGAGCTCTCCACTCCTGGGCCCCTAAAATTAGAAAATGGAGCTGGAACATTGGGTTCCAGGCCCCACCATTTAAAAATAGCAGGCCCCAGAATGAAGCGTTCCGGTTCTGTTTTCTATTTTTAGGGGCCCTCCAATCCTCTAAAAATTGCACGTCCTGGAACAGTGTTCCATTGCATTCCAGCCAGCAGGGAGGAGGAGAATTTAAATTTCCCTCCCTGGGCTGGCTCTCACTGGGCATGCTCTGAACCTCTGAGCATGCTCATTAAGAGCAGGCTCAGCGCAGGAGCCTCAGGCTGGGCCAGGGACAAGACCATGAGTACTCTGCCCTGTGGCAGGTAAGGGGGCCCTAGGGGGTTTCAGGGGCAGGTGAACCAGGCCAGGGGGAAAGGGTGCAGGAGAGGGGGTCAGCCCAGGGCAGCGGAGAAAGAGGACACGGTGTGACATGGCATGGCACGGCACAGGATTGGGGAACTAGTGGCCAGATGGTGCCCAAAGGCAGTAGCTGGGGTGGGGGCAGGAACTGGGGTGCAGAGTAGGCAGGTGGGGAGCTGGTGTTTCGGGACAAAAGCTGAGATGTGGGGTAGGTGGGTGGGGCTGGCATTTGGGGGACAATAGCCAGGGTGCAGGAAGGGGGGCCCACCTGATTAGGAAGGTTCTGGGCCCACTAATTTATACTTTAAACCCTGGTTACTCCTACACCCCTTGGACTCCCTTCCTGCACACCAGGTTAAGAACCCCTGATTTAACAGCTACAAGGAGCTTACCAAAGAAAAAAAGCAGTGCCAAGATGATTCATCACATGGAAAGACTTTTCATTTCTGAACCCCTATCTTTCTAAAATTTCTTGTATAATTTGAAGAAAACTGTCAAAGTAGGAAAACAAAAAATAATTCTAGCCATTGTATCTGAGATATGTAAACTTTCAAGTGGCCCAAAGAAATATTGATAAAGACAGCAGGAGTATTTGTGCAAGAATGTGGGTCAAGCTAGCTCCAGCACTAATACAACTTGGAACCAATAGCAGGTTACTTTATAACTAATATTTTTCTGCATAGTCTGTGGAAACTGCTCACCTTTCTGCAATTTTTACATAGATGCACTAAGATGCCTCTTTCTGTCATAAGGTGGGGGGGGGAGGACCCAAAATTTAGAGCGTCTAGGAGAAGGCATTCGGGAGCCAAAAAGTAAGAGACAGATTTCAACAATTAAAATCTTCTTCATTTTTGGAAGCCCCATATCTCCAAAATGACATACAGTCTCAACCAAACTTTCCAGAAAAATTATACCATGGTATAATATGAGACAAGTAGAATTTCACACAGACTTTTCTAATATTAGTAAAGTTATAGAGAAGACCAAGCATATTACTGGAAGCTGACTTCATCCTTAACTATGGAGAGATAACGAGTCTTTCTACAATAAAGTTAAACCAGAAAGAATGAAAAAGGAGGCCTCTCTCCTACCAGGTGTTGAGAGGCCATAGCTCTCAAGAAACTCTTCAGTAAGAGCTGAAGGTGCTCAGCACCACCCCGAGACCACATATTGTTTTGCAGAATTAACACCTCAATAATTCTTTGAAGGTTGAGAGGAAGTAAAAAGTATGTTTCTGTCTGAGGGCTGATCATGGAAAAAAAAAAATCAGAAATTTAAGCTAAAGTTGCCAACTCATATTCTTGATTGAATTCCTTCCATATTTGAACATTTTGCTCTGCAAAATTTAGTCTCCAAATAACAGAAACCTATAAATTATGTATCCGTTAAAAAAAAAAAAAAAAAAAAAGACATGGCTTATAAATAGACATCTAGTAAGATGTGAGACAAAAAAAGTTTTTCGCATTTTTTTTTTTGGTTCACTACAAAGCTCTTGATTTGACAAATGATCATACTTATTTCCCGCCCTATTTAGACAGACAAGATATGAGGTAAAACTTCATTTTAATAGTGATCTTGCACATTAGTGTAGTGGCTGGCACATCTGCTTTACATACAGAAGGTCTGGGGTTCAACCCCCAGGGGGGTTGAAGTAGATGATTTCATGAGGTCCCTTCCAGCTCTATGATTTGATTATAAGAACAACATCTGTACTCTTTCCATTCAATGTGCTACTGCAGCATTAATGAACAAAGAAAAGGGAAGTTTTATTTAATACAGGCATAGCTCCCTCTGTTGGAGTTGAATTCTCCCTTTTTCTGGCTTCCTGATTTAAAATGTTAAAGCTAAAAGATACACTGAATCATGGACTGGACAACTTATTTTTAAAAAGTAACTAATGTAATGAGTTTCATAAATGACTTCTGATTTGGGGTGCTCAGTTTGAGACACCTTAAAAGAACTCATGAGGCTGAAAGCACTAAGCACCCATGTTCTGACAGGTAAGCCCCTTTGCAGTAGGGCAAGTTAGGCATCCAAACTTGAAGCAGTCAGAATCATTAGCCAGTTTTAGAAATCTTTGCAAAATATGTTAAAGCACAGATGAATACTAAAAAGTCATAATCCATTGTTCTGCTACTACTATGACTACTAAGGATGGTCTGAAAACAGATCAGGAGGAAGAAAAAACTGACTGAAGTTAAGCCCAAACCTGGAATTGTTCTTGACACAGTATTTTTAACTATTGTGTTAACTTTTCTGATCTATTTTTCTCTTTTTGAACATCCTTGTACTTCCAAAAAATGAAGGAAAGCCCCCAGAAATATTGCAAGAGAAACTATTCTTGTGATACAGTATTTACAACATGGCCAAAACTAAGAGGGACTGGAATCTCCCTGGGAAGCCCATTCTCTTTATAGACACAGTCCTGTGCCCAGTAAAGTTAATTGGCATTTTACAATAGATTTCATTTGGAATAGGATCCAACTCAACTCTTCCTCTTCAAACATGTTCAGAAGCACTTAACCAAACCATAGTGAAACTTTTACCCTTTGGGGTTCACCCATTGTTACTCCTGCCATGAGAAAGATTGATACTAAAAAGTCAATATTTAGCACACTGAGATATCTAAGATGCTGCAATTAAGCCCTGTATTGTAACTAGGAAATATGGACCTGATCACAGAGATCTGATTTCTGCGTACAATTCTTGACTGGTGGGACTGCTCCCACCAGTAAGGATTAAAGGAGAACTTCAGCAAAGAATTTGTTCATGCTCTTGAATTCATCCCTATTCATCCTGGCGTGTAAGCATGTGTGTAACTTTAACCACTGAAGAGACAAGATGCATGTGGCAATCTCTTTCACTGAACCAATTTCTGTTGGCAAGAGAGACAAGCTCTCAAGTCAAAGAGGTCTGAGTGACTGCAAAACTCTCTCAGCAACAGAAACTGGGTCCAATAAATGAGATTACTTCACCCACTTTATCTCTCTAATATCATGGGACATGATAAAGTGCACTGCATTTCAGCACTGAAGTCAGTTGGACTTTAGCAGATGAGTGAAGTTAAGCTTGTATTTCAGAGCTTTATAGAATAGGAATGGTCTACTGAACTGGGGGTTTTATAGGGTTCCTTACCAGAATTTTGTCTGCTCTGAACATATTTGGCAAGATTCTGTTCTGTGCCTCTAAGCCATCTCTGCACCCTCTCCATGAATAAGTGAGACAGTCCCAGAGACAGAAGTCACAACAGTCCCTGCAGGCTGCCCTATGGGCCACAGAGCTAGCCAGAATAATCTCTGCTGCACCATGTCCTGTGGCACTGCCTCCCAGCACCCCCTTCTCTATGCTAGGAATTGTTAAGAGGTCCCTAGAATGTATTCTTACAATGGTCTTCCCCAGTGCATACACCAGGGAATTCTTCCCCAGTCAGAGCAAGACTTTTAGGACCCATTTATGCCACTCCAGTCTTCTTAGCCAGTGCATGAGGACCAGATTGGAAGTAAGGATCTTACCCGTTGTTCTTTCAGATCCACATTGTAGGAATCTCACATCCTGCCACATGAGCCACAAAACTACTCAGAGTAAAACCATTATTAGAAGACCTGTTCCACAGAGCCAGCGTTCTGAAACAAAGGGCTTCAGAATGGCCCTCAGCTCCTTTTGTCTCTGCAAAAATTAAGCTATTCTAGAGTGGAGGAGAATGACTACACCACACCTTAAATGAAAGGGTGGGGCTGTTGTCTGGCGATGGGGAACAGTGCTTGACAAGTGGATGGCTGAGAAGCTGCTGCAAAAGGGAATGGATCAGCATGATGATACTGATTCACCCTGGGAAATGGAAAGGCTGGGGCATTTAAAAGAGGCAAGCCCAGGAGAAGAAAAACAAGGAGTCGTGTGGCACTTTTTTTTGGTTTGTTTGTTTGTTTTGCTGGACTAGACTAAACACAGCTATCCCTTTGGAAATTGACAAGATGCCAGGAGAAGAAGCTTCTTTTCCCTGAATCAGAGGAAGCGGAACCTCCTTTAAAGTAGCAAAATTCCAGGTTTAGTCAGGACCTGCTGCAGATGTCAAACTAGTCACTCTCTTGTAGGAGAAGATGGGAAGGCATCTTATCCTTCACACTAGATTGGCCTATGAGGAGGGGTGAGGGTCACCTTAGAATCATAGAATATTAGGGCTGGAAGAGACTTCATGAAGCCATCTAGTCCATGGCCCTGCTAAAAGCAGGCCCACTCCCACTAAATCATCTCAGCCAGGGTTTTGTCCAACTGGGTCTTAAAAGTTTCCAAAGATGCAGTTTCCAACACCACCCTAGGCAACCCATTCCAGTGCTTCACAACCCTCCTAGTGAGAAAGTTTTTCCTAATATCCAGCCTAGAGCTCCCCAGCTGCAAATTGAAACCATTGCTCCTTGTTCTGCCCTCTGTCACCACTGAGGATAGCTTAGTTCCCTCCTCTTTGGAGCATCCCTTCAAGTAGTTGAAGCAGGGGCATTGCTGGTGCCTGGCACACAGGGCATGTGCCCTGAATGTCTGGGGCAGCCCCTGCCTCCCCCAGCCCCATCCCAGGCTGGAGATCTGTGGCCCAGCCACAGGTGCTGAGGGTTCCCTGGCCAGGGTGCTGAGGGGGCAGCCCTTCAAATGTTGTTTCGGAACACCTTGTTCTGAAACAACATGTTCACACGCATTGTTTCAAAACAACGATTTTGAAACAAGGTTGTTTCTCCCCCAAATGGGGTTTAACTTGTTTTGAAACAACACAGTTGTTTCGAAACAACTGTGCGTCGTGTGAACATGCTTTTCGTTGTTTTGAAACAAAAATGCTGTGTGAACACAGCCATAGTGAAGGATGCAATGACTAGATAAATGGTTTGATAAAGGATTTAGAAATAAGTTGTTTGTTAAAGGAGGGAATGGGGGGTGGACTCAGGGCTCCTATGACTGGCACTGCAGGGAGTCAACCCCGCTTTTTAATAGTTCATCATAACCTACATTTCAGGAAGGTTCCAACAATGGGTTAGCTGGAGGCTATTAAAGAATCAAGGATTTACCTTCACATATACTTTTATCTCCCAGGTAGTCCCAGACATCTAAGAATAAATTTGCAGCCTGATTAAAACAAGACAAATTGTCTTCTGTGCTTTTGGCTGTTTAGTCAAAGTACAGCTTTGCAGAGCCAAAACTTTACGAGAACAATTGCCTCTTCAGATGTGTAGGAAAGTAGCAAAGAGACAACAATGGAGTATTACTAAACTCTCCATTTTGCTTGTGAGACTCTGCACTGCTCAGGTGGAAAAAGAACTAGAAGGACCTGAATTTAGAGAAATTTGTGAGGCTTGATCCCCTCTAGTTTCAAAAGGTCACGAACCTCTATCCCCCTCAGATTGTATCTGAAAGATGTGCTTTAATATTTTTTGGTGGGTGCCCTACCTTTTCAGTAAAATTCGAAGCTGTAACTAGTACAGGGCTACCAGGGCAAAGCCCTGGGCCTCATTTTAAGAGGGCACTGGAACTGGCACCCTTCCACTCTGCCCCCAGCACTGAGAAGGGGAGGGGGGCTGGCCAGCCTGAGGCCAGGCTCTGAGCTCCCACCTCGATCCACCCCAAGGGGCAGAGTGAGCCAACCCACAGGCCAGCTCTCCTAGTCTCAGCCTGCCCTGGACTGGCCACTCCTCCCCTGGGAGGTGGGGCAGGGAGGGCCTGCCAGGCAGTGGGTGGCAGGACTGGCTGTCACAGGAGTGGCATAGACTCTGGCACAGCCAAAAGTCACACTGGAAGCCACACCACGCACAGCAGTCAGCCCTGCCTCCCCGTGGGGCCAACCGGCTAGGCGCGAGGCACTCCAGTGGGAGGGGGGAGCCACCAGCAGGGAGGCCCAGGGGCCCTGTGGCGTGGCCCCTGATCCACCATTGGTGGCAGG
This sequence comes from Podocnemis expansa, assembly GCA_007922195.1. Taxonomy (NCBI): domain Eukaryota; kingdom Metazoa; phylum Chordata; order Testudines; family Podocnemididae; genus Podocnemis; species Podocnemis expansa. The sequence continues at coordinate 7,811,812 of ML682038.1, read as the reverse complement.
GTCCAGATCCAGCTCTGTACCATGGTGGCTGAGGCCGGATCTGGCTCTACACCCCTGGATTGGGCCCAGGATTTGGGGAGGGCACCTTTGGGACTGCTTGCCCCAGGCTCAAAATGTCTAGTTTCAGCACTGGTAAAATTGCTTTTTTTGGCTTATGGTCCCTTGAAGTAATATGCTAAGCAGACAGTCAATTGTTTGCAGAAGCTTTGATTAATGAGAATTTCAAATAGCTTTTGCTGAGTAATCAGCAGGAAACTACAAGTAATGTAAAAAAACCCAGGTCTGTCACATAAATCTGCACAAAGAAAGATGCTATAATGTGATAGCTCAGTTTAAAATAAATTAATTGCACTTCTTTGGTGCATTGTTGAAAAAAATCAGTTATAAGCCAGATAAACAATTTCCTTTTTCTGAATGTGACTGGCCAGAAATAACTCAGTTCAAGTGTTGTTGTGATGTCTTGACTAACACCACAAAACATTTGCCTGCTGACATAGCACAATCACAACAGAGTACCATCACTTGGCACTATTAAAAACTGTATATGGAAATGTTACAACCCAATAAAAAGCAGACATGCCAAAATGAACATGACTTTAGTTTTATGTGCATTCATTACTCATTTAGGGTTAATTCTACAGGCGTTCCATGCCTCCAGTGGCAACTTTAGGGGTAGGTGAAGCAGGCCACTGTCTAGGGCCCTGAGCAATAAGGGGCCCCGTCCTCAATTTGGTGGACAGAAATGAAAAATATAGAAATTGTTTCCATCTAGTGAAGCCAGTAGGGCAGAAGCCAAAGCACTTTTCAGTCCTGGCTCATCAAGGCAAACTATCATTAGGATCTGTGCTTTGTCTGACTTGGAGATTTCACTATTATCTGCCCATCACCTTCACACTGATGTGCTGAAAAAGCAGGAGCAAGATCTTTGTGACACCAATAGACAGCACGATAGCAGAAACTTTTCCAGCGGTCTCATCCTTTAGCTCCTCAGGGTGGCCATTTATTCTGCCATTTTTTAAACCCACTTGTGAAAGTTTGCCTTTTCCTTTTCTTTTCTTTTTTTTTTTTTACCTATTCTTTTGCCTTTTCCTTTTCCTTTGTTACAATGTTTCCTTTGGCTTTGGCTAGCTCAGGTTACCAGGTAGGTCAATAGAGGCTGCCACAGATAAATACAGTGCTGCCCGCAAGCAATCATTACAGCTGTGTGTGATGTCTGTGCTGTATATCTTTCTTTTAGTAAGTAATTTTTAGCTTCTTTTTTTACTTACTATTTAATATTTTTGAGGGGTCACAGTCTTATAAACTTAAGAACTTCAGAGAATTTCATTGAAATTTGGTGTTTTTCATTTATAGCTACACAGTAGAAACCTTTTCAATTATAGTTATTTGTATTGAATTTTAGTGTACATAAACCCAAGCCTATATGAAAAATTTGTAAGATTTGACTGCCAAAATTTTAAATGTGGTATTTCAGTTATTTTTGAGCCATCATTAATTTTAACCACTTTTTAATTGGTTAATTAATGCACACACTTTTTAATTTTTTTAAATGTTCATTTTAACTTTGTAGTTCAGCATTAGCTCATTTATGTTAAGTGAAGGATGATCAACTTACAAGCTTCATGCTGGAAAGATCTTTAAAAATATCATACCCAAGAATAATTTATGAGTTCAAGAGGGACAGTGACGTTAGTCTGGTTCAGCAAAACAAACAGAGTCCTGTGGGGGGGGGAGGAGTTAGGACTGCAGGGGGTTTTGGGCCACAGGGAAGGTGGCAGTGGAGACCTACAATGGGCCTATGGCTAGGGTGCTCAATTGCCTAAGGCCACCTCTGCTGCCTCACATGAGGTGCTGAACATCCTCACTCACGTTAGTGTCACAGGCAGCTGAGATAGCTTAGTACCTCAAACCAAGATGCTCCATAGCATACAAGATTAGTCTTCTCTATATCTACTTGGTTGGTCTCTGCCTAAGTGAAACTACAAAACAGCATCTTGCTTACCCTTGCATGCCTTTTTGTGAAGCTCAAGTCTTTTAAAGCCATGTGGTATCATTGCTATCTGATGTGGCATTGTTTTATTTCTTGTGAGGAAAATGGGATTCTCTTTCCCCCTCCCCCAAATACGGTCTATTACTTATTTAATCTCTCTATCTCACAAAGAATACTCTGATGATGTACATGAAGAGAAACAGCATTTCATGAACTAACAAAACAATATGGTTTTCATTTTTTTGAAATTAAAAATAAATTAAACATTCATCAGTCATTTTAAATCAAATCTTTTTTATGGGAATTAGAGCTATTCTTTAGCATTGTGACAAAATTTGCAGTACAAATAAACAAACGTATCTTGAAGGTAGATATTAAATCAGTATGGATTACTCCCACAAAGCTGTAGAGTCTCATGGCAGAAGTATCAAGTGACCATAATTCTTAGTTAGTTTATCCTGAGCCCTCTCACAGCAGTGCAGTCCAGCATCCCTACCCCCTCCACCCCCAGCTCTCTTGAAGCAGTGCCAGCCCACAAGCTCTGGAGTTCCTGATTGTGCCCTCCCCCCAGCACTGACAGGGCCAGATGCCCCACCCATATGCAGGGCACAACCACAATGGGGGTCCCTACTAGTGTGGGCAGCCCCTGGCACCCCCACCCCCAGGCCTTGATGCAGCCCTGATGGACACCATTACATCAAATCATCCCATGTATGGTCACACTTTAGGAAAGTATAGAATAGGAATGGACTTAAGCACATGTTTAAGTTCTTTGCTGAATTCGGGCCACAGCACAGAGATCCCAAAAAATTTTAATACATATTTAGAATATGTTGTGCTGTTTAACATGCCACTTATAATTTTTAAAATTAGAAAATAGTTATTTTTACTAAAAAAGTTTTCACACAGCAAAGAATATAAATTTTTGAGAACAATGATTCACAGACTTTAACCAAGGTCGTGTAATATATTTGGTTCTCAACCCGTTTAACCTGTTTACTATTGTAGGCCACATATGTAACTCACTATGGCTACGGCTACACTTACAAGTTATTTTGAATTAAGGAGGCTTAATTCAAACTAACTTATTCCCTGGCCAAGGAGGCATTTTATTATATCAAAATAAGTCCTTAATTTGAAATAAGGAACCACGAATTCGATGTAATAAAAACCTCCTTTTACTTCAAAGTTATTAGATCAAAATAAGCCATTTTAAGCTGTGGAACAGGCTTACTTCAAACTAACTTCCCTATTCTTTGGCCTGCCTTCCCCTATTTTGAATGAGAGAGTCTAGTGAAGACTCTCTATTCAAATTAATAAAGCCCACTTTATTTCGAATTACAGAGTCTTCACTGGACTCCTAATTCGGAATACTAACTTCAAAGTAGTGCTAATTCAAAATAACAACTTTGATTCAAATTCAAAGTAGTTATTTTGAATTAACTACTTCAAATTAATGTTGTAAGTGTAGACACAGCCTATGTGTTATGTGGGTCTCATCCACAAATACATATACTATCTGTATAGCCCTGAGACATGGACTACAGCTGATTGGGCCACACACGGCCAATGGAACATGGGTGAGAATCAGTGATTTAAGCTGAAAAAATATATTTGTTTGATGAGGCTAAATTCAAACAGTGAAAATCTGAGGACCTACACTTTAGCTGAATATGGCCCACAGTAGGTGGGGATGTCATTCACACAAACTCTCATTTTCTCCTCAGTCTTTCTGTCATCATTATTGCCAGGACACTGAAGTCTAAAAATACATGACAAATGGCCACACTTAAAATAATAAAAAAAGTGTTCAGTGTTTTAATTCTGTGAATATATTGCATATATTCTCAAGAAGATATCTGCCAAATATATAATTTACAATTTTTTGCACTTAGTAGATAAAAGGAAATATTCTGTTTTAAAAGAGCACCACTGCCAACTCCACAGAGCTTTTTTTTTTGTTTTTTTGGTAATTTGCCATGCAGCTGACTCATGAGCAGCACTAGTTTTGGATAATGAAATCACTTTTATGCTCATTGAAGATTTAAATATGATTCCCTAGTGTATGAAATGTATCTGAGGGGTAAAAAAAAACTGAAGCCTTGAAAAATCTCATGTGGCACTAGAAAGTGAAAGAGCTCTCTGAAGTAGAAAAGGTTGTCATGATCACCAACACAGTTCAGAAACTAAAAATATTTCCTCTGTTCAGGAGGAAAATTTGACAGACTCAAGTGACAAGTTGAGTCATCTTAAGGAACAACCAAAAAAAGGAAAAAAAAAAATCAAGGACAAGAGCTCATTGAGATACTGTAGGAACAGCTGTCTTACATGTAGGAGATATACAGGTGCTAAAAAATTGTATTAGTAACAGTTAGGCTATGTCTACACACACATCGTTATTTCAGAATAAGTATTTTGAAATGAGTTATTTCAAAATAAGTTAATTTGAATTAAGAAAATGTTAATTTGAATTAAGGGAAAGCCTGCTATTGAAATGGCTATTATTTCAAAATGGTTATTTCGAAATAAGGCCATTCGGACATGCTTCAGAACAACATGTCCAAACGGCCTTATTTCGAAATAACCATTTCGAAATAACAGCCATTTCGAAATGAACGGGGTTTAAGCTGTTTCGAAACAGTTTTTATTTCGAAATGACAGATCCTATCATTTCAAAATAAGAAAACGAAATAAGAAAAAGATAGATAACCAGTGTTATTTCAAAATAAAAGAAATGTGTAGACATACCCCTAATGTAAGACAGAATAATATTTGGGGCAGGCGAATTACTAATAAACAGCAGTGGTAATGATGTCCCTGTCAGTCATAAGGTCCTTGCTACAAGTAATCTTTTCACACACCTTATATAGAAACTATGCTGATTACACTGAGGATCTGAGCATGAATATTTAACAAGTTAACTATCACACCTCCTCAGGGCCAGTCACAGGTAACCCCCCCCCCGCAGGAAAGTTCAAGGGAGTAGTTAGAGGGCAGTGGCATCTCTGTCAGTGTAGTTTGTCAAACTGGATCTCTTTGGCCCTGGTCCTGCTAGTCCAAGGCCTATAGCTCCCTCCAGTGACACTTCCATGCATGTTTCCGCATAGTTGTGGGGTGCTCTGGCAAAGGCGCCCCCCCCCACATTTGTCTCTAGGCAGTCGCTGCAGGGTGGCCAATCTCTGTCAAAGTCTGAGTTTCTGACTCCCACCATTGGGAGCTGAAGTGGCTCCTGGTTCAGAGCCTCCTACACACCTCCTTCCTTCGCTTCAGTGATCTGCCTAGAATGAGCTGGACTTCTAGTTTTTATGCTAGGACAACAAGAGTATGCCTAGTAGAGTCAGAGGTGGGGGGACTTCGGCAATCCAAAGAGTAGGGTTAACCTTTTCAATGTAAATAGATAATAAATTAATAATTTTGTTTGCAACCCTTATTCACTTGGAAATATTGGTAACATGGAGAAGAACCTCCTTCTCCCAAAATGCATGTTTTATACTCCTAGTCCTCACTATAGTCTATGAGCATCTAATGGAAACTAAGGTCCCGATCCTACAGACACTTAACGGTGATATCTAACTTTACTTGTAGATGTAATCCCACTGAATTTAGAGTGATTATTTATGTGAATACAGGTAAATATGTACATAAAAGACAGCTGATTAGCAGGGGTTAAAGTAAGGCTGAATGCCCTGGAGTGCTGTTCTGGGGCCCCATATTTTTAAGGGGGCACTGTCCCAGGGCACCCTAAAAATAGAAACAGCTGCTGGAATACAGCATTCCAGTGAGTTCCACCTTAAACCCAGCTGGCAGGGAGCTGTGGCACAGCAATTTGTAAATCTCTCCCCTGCAGTGCGGGAGCAGCATCCTGCTGGGAGCAAAGGCAATGAGGAATAGCCAATGTATAGCCTCAGCTGGGCCTGGGGGAGCCCTGCAGTAGGGCCTAGGGAAGGTATTTTGGGGAGGGAGGTGCTGGTCTCTGGGGTGGGGGGCACAGAGCTGCTGGGGAACAGGGAATGCTGTTGGGGGTTCTGTGGGGCAGGGTGTGTGTGTGTAGCTAGAGGTATGGGGGGTATAGTTGGTTGTGTCTGTGTGTAGCTGGGGGTGCGTGGGTGTGTAGCAGAATGATAACCAATGCCTGTGGTACTGAGAAGTGGCTACAAATGCGCATGGGGGGCAGGCATTTGTGGGGCAGTAGCTGGCATAGGGGACAGGCATTTGGGAGGCAGTAGCTAGGGTGGGTGAAGGGCAGCCTGGACCTCCATGAAGGGGGGCCCGAAAGGAGAGTTCCAGGGCACCACAAATTATACTTTAATGCCTGCTGATTAGGAGCCTAAACTGTATAATTGATGACTGTGTTACCATTAACCATGAAGCAGAATTACCCCTTTATGTCCAACAAAGGTATATGTTGCTGGTATTTTTGCTTATTTAAGAGAGTTAAAACACATTTTAAAAAATTTTCCAATATGCAATAAATATAGGAGAAAACAAAATGCAACTATTTCCTGTGGATAATCAAACTGAAGTGCATACCTTTGTCCCTTTTGGTGAGTTCATGACACTCATTTAAATCAAAGCCAAACTTTACAATTCTCTAGCTGTGAGACATAAAGATCATTTGGTTACCACCAAATTTTAAACATCCAAGGCATCTGTTAGTTTGCTGGGGGATTTTAAAAGCAGTATAAGATTGCATCAGAGCACAGTATACTTTCTAAACCTCTCTCTTTTGCAACAGCATAAGTCATTCCTTTCAAGAAGAGGAAAAAGAAAAAAGAGGAAGGGTAAGCAGGCAGGAGACTTTCAATTACAGGTGTTATAGATATGCCCTGTATAAAATGAATTTCTGTAACAACCATGTCAGCCTTTCTCCTTTAATCCAACATTTCAAAGGAACCAGAGAGAGAAATAAGCACAACTGAGAGGCTATTTCATTTCTAATTTCATGTTACACTTCCTTGCCCTTAACTGTGTTTTGAACAGCATTTATAAAAATCAACATTATTTGTCCACAAGAATTTATCCAAGAATAAAAAACAACTAGTCACTTGTTACCTGTGTGGTTCTACATGTGTATTGTATTTGCTTCTGTAAACTACATTTCTGAGAGTTCTGAAGCATAGCCCTGGAAAACTGTTCATAATTTATAGCAAAAACAGTGAAAAGCTTGTGGCACCTTAAAGACTAACAAATTTCTTTGGGCATAAGCTTTCATGGGCTGCAATCCACTTCATCTGATGCATAAATCAGAGGTAATGCTCATCTACTTTTTCCACAAAGCTTCTCAGAAAGAATATTTAAAAATAAGTATTTCTGTAACAATGTGAAACTTTAGCACCTGATCTTCCATGCCAGTTTCTCTTCTTGTTTAGCTAACTGTGATGCTGTTCAGATTTACAAGATCCTTTAGGGTGGTTTTTATATGAATATTTCATAATTGAAATAATCCATAAGAGCTATGCCATGTTTGGTACCAAGAGAAAGGTTGCAACCTGCTAAGAAAGATTCTATGGTTTATATATAGGTGTCATATCTGTATTAGAAGTTAGGAATATGTTTATTCTATTTGTGTTTCAAGTTATTTGCTTCTGGGACACTCCCCAGACCAGATGGCTACAAACCACTGTCTCCTCAATGGCCCATTAAGCAAGCTCCCAGGTATAGTGGGCCCAGGGAGAAACCTGCTGAGTGACAAGGACCTGCCCATGTGACTCCACATGGCATGTGGAAGGCCAGAGGTGATAAAAGGCAGCAGCCCCATCTCGATTTGGTCTTGTCTTCACTCTCCAGTCTATAACCAACACCCACCTCTGGAACTATTCCTCTGCAACTGGACAAAGGACTGAAACCCCCCCCAGCGGCTGGGTGTCTACCAGAGGAACAAGCCTGCAAACTCCAAGTTCTCCAAGGACTTGCTTTATATGGACTCTAAATTATTTGTATGTATGTGGTTCACTTTAATATCTCTCATTTTGTTTCTTTTCATTTTATATTAAACCTTTAGTTTTAGTTACTAACAGATTAGCTGGCAGTGTGGTATTTTGCCCTGATTTTTGCACATTCACGAGGTTATCCCAAGAGGCCCGTGTCACACCAAGTGGTAAAGTCTTATGCTTTTACATCCAGGTGTCCTCACAAACAACCTAGCCAGATAGTTGTTAAATATGGCTGTGCTGTCTATAAGCACTAGAGACCAGAGTCTTCTCCCAGAGCCAGGACAAGAAAGCTAGAGTCCCAGTGCTGAGAGCTCCACTGCTCTTGCAAATACCGATGTAACTGGCAATGCACTTAATGTGTCTCCCTGTATGAGCTGGTTCATATGGAGAACAAAAGCTTATTTGCCCTCATCTAATTACTTCTACAGCTGATGTGGAAGAGGTCTGTGTTCCTGATAACCTCTATGAAGGTGGAAAATGTAACATTATGAAATACTGTACCAAGTAAACGTAACTGCTTTAATAATTTTACGCTGAAAAGCATTGTAATTACAAGTGAATTGATGGTTTGTTAGTAGTTGTTTTACAGTTCAAAGACTCAGAGGAATGAATTTCTGCAACAGCCTTTCAAGGGCAGTAACAGGGCTAAAAAAAAAAAAAAGCCTTAGCTGGCTTCAGAATTGAGATTGATAAATTTATAGGGTGTGTCTACACAGCACTTTTATTTCAAAACAACACTGGTTATTTCAAAATAAAAAGGTGTTTGGTCCACATGACGTTTTCTTATTTCAAAAGGTCAGATCCCGCCCTTTCGAAATAAGAACCGTAGTTTTGAAACAGGTTAAACCCTGATTGTTTCAAAATGGCTGTTATTTCACAATGGTTATTGTTTCAAAACATGTCCAAACGGCCTTATTTCGAAATAACAGCTGTTTCGATAGCAGGCTTTCCCTTAATTTGAATTAACATTTTCTTAATTCAAATTAACTTATTTTGAAATAAGGACTTTATTTCAAAATAACGATGTGTGCGTAGACATAGCCATAGAGGGGATGGTATGATGGGACAGCCTAATTTGGCAATTGACTGATCATTGATTCCTAGAGGTAAATATGCCTAATGGCCTAGGATGGGATGTTAAATGGGGTGGGTTCTGAGTTACTACAGAGAATTCTTTCTGGGTCTGTTCTTCATGACTCTTTCCCACATGATCAGGGTTTAGCTTATCAGTGAATTTAGGGTTGGCAAGGAATTTTCTGTCAATCCTCCCTGGAGTAAGGGTCGCCTTCCTTTGCAGCAACAAGCATAGGTCACTTGCTAGTGGATTCTCTGGTAGATTCTCTGAACCTTGAAGTCTTTAAATCATTATCTGAGGACCTCAGTATCTCAGTCATAATTTAGAGATCTATTACACGAGTGGGTGGGTGAGGATTCTGTTACCTGAATTGTGCAGGTCAGACTACAGGATCATAATGATCCCTTCTGACTTTAATTTCTATTTTGATGTCTTGAGATAGACTTCCAGGTCCCAGTTCTGTAGTCATGCATCTACAGGTCTTAGAACACACAGATCCAGGAAGAAATCTCATTGGAAAGCTTGTTCCCAGAAATTTACCATCATTCTGGAGACAAAAATCTTGCAAGAACAGTTTGACTACATCTCTGCATGGTCCAATGGTCCAATCCTCAGCCCCTAGCCATTACATACTAGGCAAAACCTAATCTCCCTCCATTCCTTGCATCCTCAATCCATTCCACTAAAAGATAAACGTTCTCTGTCTATGTAAAAATTTTGAAGCAAAATCCTTCTGGCCCAGTCAATTGCTCTTATGGCATCAGATACTAGCCCTTTTGAAGTCCAGGAGAGTTTTGCCATTGACTATAATGGGGTCAGAATTTCACCCATAGAATCCAAGCAGTATCATACAGCCTTTCTCACCCTGCACAAGGGAATGTCTACCTTTGTCTGTACTATAAAAGCTTTTAATACTATCTTCCTCCTCAAGATTTTGTCTTTGTCCTTCCACAGAAAGATCACAGCACTGGAGCATTTGTGGTGATCATGTATAAATACACCTCAATAGAAGGATTGTGCCAGTGCAATACACTGTCTACCTTCTGGGTACATAAATAACAGCCTCATAGCAGCAGGAATGCTATTGTAGCCCAGGTATCAGCATCAAGCCCTACTCAAAGCAAGTCTCGACAACAAAATCTACATATGCTGCCATCATTTCCCAGACATCTCATTTTACAAATATTGTGTCTTACAAATCAAGTTCTTTGTTGTGACAGGATGGAGAAAGTAATATATTTTATTAGAACTTCTTCTGCTGGCATGAAACAAGCTTTCAGTCTTACCCAGGCCAGAACAGGGTCTAATGCAGTGATTTGTATTTATTAAAAAATTCAAAATCAAGTTTGTTTTGACTGTCACAGTTGCCAGCTGTCACAATTTTATTGGGAGTTTCACAATATTTATGCTTTTCCTAAAGCCACAGTGCCTGGAGCCATGTTATGAGAATCCTACCTTTCATTTAAAAAAAAAAAAAAAAAAAAGTTTCTGGGCTTCATGATTGTGGAGAAATGTTTGAAAATGTCAGTAAATAGCATACTAAAGGCTCAAAAAAAAAAGAGTCAGGAGGCTGAATAATATATTACTTTAAATCTCATTATTTTCTTGGCACTGACTTGTGATTTTTGGAGCTCTAGGTTGGCAATATTATTGTGTTTGCCTACTTTTTCTTTCCAGCTATTTGGTAAATGTGATATTTGAAGCACCGTCTGCAGCAAAACATCTCCAGATCTCTCTCTTGCCATATACTGCCCTCCAGTGGAGTTTTGTCAAAAATGAAATCTGGAAGAGTAAATAGACGTGATCTTTACACGTATAGATATACTTTTTAGACTTTTATCCTGCAAAGACTTGCATTTTTGCTTTACTTTAGCATCACTAGTTCCATTGGAATCAAAAGTTAAGCACAGTAAGTATTTACAGGAGCAGAGTCTAAACTTTATTACAGGTTGTTATGAGATCAGAATCTAATCTTTATTAAAAATTCAAATTCATTACATCTTTGGAGATTGCATACGTTAAATTACACTGGTTATAATTCTTTATAGGATCTAGGATGAAATCTTACAATCCACTGCCTGATATCAGGCTATTCTACTGTTTGAAACTTGCCAGTTCTAATCACAAACCTATCTCATTATACCAAGCATAGGACATAGTCATCATTAATGATGATCTTCAATCAGCTATTATATCCATCTGTATTGATCTGAGAGTTCTGTCTGTACAATTTATTAATTCCAGTCAAGATCATGAACTCCCTCTATGTATTTACCAACTTGCAAATATTTCAAAGGTGCATCTTTCTGTCTTGTCTATTGTCAGTGTGCCTCCCTGATGACCAAAATTCCAAGGGGGTAGTGATAAAGGGCTGACCTCTAGTCAAGTACAGGCAGCCAAAAACTGACTATGGCCCACAAAAACTAGTCTGTCATGTGGTAAGGGCCTGGGATCACCTAGGGAGGCTGATCCTCAAATCACCTATCCAAGAACTGGAAGTTTATAAAAAAAAGTGGAAGAAGCTTATCTCTTTAGGGTCTTCAGCCACTTTTCACCAGCTGAATAAGAATGAACATGCTGTAGTGCTGTAGTAATTTGAGGCACAGGAGAGCCCTCACTATCTGAATTTAGATGCTCCCTGTCACCAGCCCATATGCTATTCCATGCCTCAGTTTTCCCTTGTGTCATATAAATAAATGTTGACTCAGGCTTTGCTTCTGTTAATCTTTTATTCAAAGGAGATTGTTTATCAACAACCACTGAACCAATATAAAGAAGTCTTCCATTTCTTCCTTATCTGAGTTTCTTGCCTCTTCTTACCAGTTCATTGCCAGAAACCTCCCCTGCCTCTCAGACTCAAGTGTTCTAGTCCCTGCCACAGAAGGGTTCAGTCTGTGGTTTAGCTGCTCCTCTTCAGGGAACTAACTTCATAGTTTGTAGCCCCCATTATGGTGCTTCTTCCTAGTCACAACACACTACTGTCTTCCTTCTCCCTCCTGTATAGCCAGGCTCAGACTACTCTGTCTCTATCCACCTTTCTAGAACCAAGTGACAGGAGCACCCCAGTTCCCTCCCTCCTCTCAAGTACTCCAACAATTCACTGGGGCTCTTACTGCCAATGAAAAATCTCCTTTGGGACTTCTTCACGCCAAGCCCTTCGAGTCCTACAGCACTTACAGAGAAGCTCCCTTCTCTCTGGGAGAACTTCCTATTTATACTGTTGTAGAAGCCTGTTAATAATTCAGCTATGGCATTTCTAATTAACAAAAGGGAACCACCTGGAACATCTAACTGCTCCCAGGTGTAGCCAATAGGGTCCTGGCCCCATGATAGTTGGCCAAGGGAGGGGTGAGCTATGGTGTATTGTTTTCTATATGATCTGTACTCCATGTTTTTCTTGTGCTGAAGTAAAAAGCATGGTCTTCAGATCCTGTACAAAGTAAATCTGTGCATGATACATGCTACACCAGCTATGTGCCCTTTGAAGAGTTAATCCATGGGCCCAATATACCCACACAAATGAAGTTCTGAGAGAGAATGTGTTTAAGTTGAGGGGTGTCAGCAATGGTAACAAGGGCTAGGCACATAGATCATGAGGTTTGAAAATCTCAAAGGAAGGGGCCCAATCCACTATTTAACATCCAGGAATGCTTCCCATACAGTCTCCAGTGAGTAGACAAGAAGGGTAGCTCAGCTGGATCTGTGAGTATCATCTAAGATTAACTTGAAACTATAGCCTGTAGGGTTTTTATATAGACTTTTCAGACACAGGTTGCTAAAGCAACCATCCTTTTATTATGAGTTAGAGTTACCAATATTATATTGCTGTAGAAGGACCAACTCAATTAGCTCAAACAACTAGCCAACAACTGAACAAGACAGAGCTGTGAGTACTTTCAGACAAAATTAATTCTTTGAACATAACTTAACTATTGCTGTTCAGTCTGTTAGTATTAGTCCTGTGAATACATGCAACTCTTCAATGGAGTTTACAAAGATAGGGAGAAAAGCAAAATCATTTAATGCTGACGTTAGATTTTAATCTAATTCTGTTTATGTCTAATTTTAACAGTATCAGATGTACTCAGATGAATGGTCATAAAATAGGTGTCTGAACCTATAAAAATGCAAGGAAACTTCTGTTTATAATCACATTCAGCCAAATCAAAAGGGACCTAGCTTTTCTCCTCATCTTCTACATTTACTGGTAATTTTGAACATATGTTTCTTCTGAATAGCAGAATCAAAAGGCCACACGTTCTTAATAACCATGATTCACTACCACCAGGGGAGGACAGACATTGACTCTGCAGTATGCCATATGTTTGCTAACAGTATTTTAAAATCCTGAATAAACGAGATAAGATGAGAACATTTGTGCTTTTTCTACAAAAAGTTACATTCCTCACTTCTTATGCAGTTAACAGATGGACTTTTACAGCAAAAGTATCAAAGTCTGTCTACATCTATTTTAGTTTGAACTTACTAGTCCAACCTAAAAAATTCCAAGGTTAGTCCGAACTTGACAAACTGCAGCTTTTTAGTTCAAACTAGCCACGCATCCTAATTCAAACTAACTTTTAAATTCAAACTAGGACGTGCAGCTAGTTTGAACTAATGGCTTAGTTTGAACTTAAGTTCAAATTAGCCATTAGTCTGTGTCTACATCGCGCCTAGTTTGACCTAAAGCTTGACCTAAGCACTTAGTCTGGACTAACCAGGCAAACTTCTTAGTTCAGACTAAGCTTTGCCTAGTTCAAACTAAGAAATTTCTTGGTTCAAGCTAGGCAAAGGCTAAGTGCAGACTGGTTAAATTAATCCAGACTAAGCTTGCTTAGCCTGGACTAATTGGCTAGTGTAGACGTTGCCAAAGAGTTTAAGACTTCAATAAAACAAGACTGGAAAAAATGTTGGAAGTCAAGGGAATTTTGCCAAATACTTGAATGGCAGAAGGATCAAGCCTGCAATTTAGAGCAGTTACCAAGTCAACCTTGTGACTTCCAGAATCTTGGGAGAAGTAAGTGTGGTTTAACGGCCTTCTTCCCAACTCCAGCACAAAATAGAAGAAGTTCAATGCAGCTGAGGATGCAGACCCTAATTATATTTTCTGCTACCTCACAAGGGGAAATCAACCCAGTGAATGGTCATTGCCTCTAACAGTAGTGCAACCTGCCCCACAATATTTGTAACCCTTGAAACCCACTGTTCCACTAGAATAGCATTCCTGGAAGAGCAAAGTTACAGCAGTCGTTCTGCACAGGCACGATCCCAAACCTACATGGGGGCCTGTGGTAGCTGATTGCATTGCAGGACCAAGGCCCTGTACTTTACACACATCTTCACCAGTTCCACAGCTCCTCTCTTAGCCTGACTCTGTTCCTCACAGCCAAGCTCCCTCTTCATTCCTTTCCCACTCCCTGCTGGGTGACTGGCAACTTCAATTTCACCCCTTTGCAAACCAGCAGAATTGCAGCCATTGAACTCATGGCAGCTGGCCAGCCACTCATATTATCTATCCATGAAACCAATAGTGTCATTTCTGCTGCCTTAGCAGTAGCAGAATGTCTCACCTTTTTAATTGCCTTCCTCAGCCCTCAGCTGTTTGATATTGCCTTTTTTTTTTTTTAATTATTATTAGCTGGCTTTGGGAAACATCCGCACCTCCAGCATTCAGAAGGAAAGGATTAAATTTCTATAGGTCTGAATAATACAATACTTTTGGGGACAAAATGGCAGATTCAGACTCCTATTTACAAGAATGCTTTTAGTCTTTAATCCACATCAGACACTAAAGCCCAACTCTAACTTTGAAAAGCAGCTAAAAGCAAAGTAGAGAAAGCTTTTTAAAGGATGTACAGAATAGGTAGAAGACATAAAGGAATTTCAGATTCAGCAGAACACCATTTGAGCTTTCAGCTCATTTATTTTGCCACCGCTCCAAAGTCAAAGAATGAGAGGCTATGCCTTCCCCAGATAACCAATCAAATTGAACAGGTCACTTTTAGCAGGGAACTATTGTTCTATTCTTTCTTTGGGTCCTAGATTTTTTTTTATCATTGCAATATTCTGGAATGATTGCCACTAGCAAGAATGTTTTATTATATATAGAGGGCCCAAGCACAAGACTATTGGGCCTGGGTGTGACCTTTCTTACACTAACATTAATCAGAAAAAAAACTAGCATTAGATCCAAATCCTATGGAACAAAGGATCCACTGAACCTTATAGCCATGTGGGATCACATTCACTCCCTTTTCAGGATCAAAGCAAAAGTAAGAGCAGATTCAGTTACATTGTGTAGTACACCACTTCATTTTTATTAAGACCCTGTTTTCTGTGGTTTATAATGTTACCAAACTTCTACTGTTTAAGATAAAATGCCAATGTTGGATGTCTATGTCAGGCTGAATTATTCTGAAGAATTTCAGCCCAAACAGCTTAGTTGCTTCTGAAAAATAACATGAGTGGACAATACATATGGTTCCTCTAATAATCCTAGTAATATATTTTAACATAGTAACTTGAAATTTGGCAGGAGGTGCCCTTTTTGCCATCACTGTGAAAATCCATCTAAATCTGGGTAAATGGTAAGGCATGAAAAATTGTAGTTTGCCCATACTCAAAGATGTATTAGATTTTTGCAGCTAAATTTTTCAAGGCTTCTGTCCATGGTGGACTTTCTTCTGAAATTGCTGGTCTGAGCTACAGAGGGTCTAGGTCTTGGCATCTGAACTGAGAGAAGGGAGCCAATCACTGCTGAGCACTCAGTGACCCACCTCCTGGGCTCAGGCAGCATTGAAGCTGCCCAATTGAAGAGCAAGAGCCAGACTTGTGTGTGAAGTCTCATGGGAAGTACACTGGGATGTAGAACCAGAGGGGAAGGAAAAATGGGACTGGAGGGTGGCAATGGAGAGAGGGAAATGGACGCTAGGAGTTGGGATTGGAAAGACTGGTATCAAAGGGGAACTAGGACAGGCTTGGCAAGGAGACAGGGACTGGTTAGGGATGGGGAAAAGATTAAGAGTGGGAGCCTGTGATGGAGACTGGGTCTAGGAGCCAGGAGTGGGGGCAAGACTTGGACTGACTAAGTCTAGGAAGCCTCACATGCAGGAGGAAATAAGACTGGATAAGGAGACAGGGGGACACTGGGATCAGCTGTGAAAGGAGACTGATTGAAAACCATTGGGTGGGGGTAAGAAGACAAGGGGACAGGGAAAACAGATCACAAGAAGTCAGGGTGCAGTGAGATAACTTGAAATGACTGGGCAAAAACAATAGGCCAAGGACCAAAGGCCCGGGGGGGGGGGGG
>ML682038.1:7655347-7795405 GCA_007922195.1 Podocnemis expansa | reverse complement strand
GAGCAAAGGACACAGGCTAGATGAACCAGTCAGATTGGGATACAGAACCAGTGGGAATGTGACTTGGAGTCAGTTGGCACAGAACACATGACAAGATGACTTGGACTGGCTGGGCGAAGGGACTAGCAGTGAAGACCTGCCCAGGAGAAAGATAGGACTGGCTCAGCAAAGATATGGGCACTGGGAGTTTGGGGGGGGGGGGGGAGTGAGGCCCAGCTAAACAAGGAGCCAGACACTGGGAGTGCAGGGTGTAACTCAACACAGGACTGTATTCACATCCTGCACTCCCAGTCTCTACATCAGGACTGGGCAAGCTCTTTGGCTTGAGGGCCATATCTGCTTCTAGGTGGGCCAGAGAGGGTGGCATTCAGAGTACAGAGTGGCTGCCGTGCTCCTGCCAGAATGCCACTGGGCTCACATGGTGGGAGAAGGGTGATGGGAAGGGGCACAGCCAAGAAGAGGGAGCAGTGTCTGTGCTCTGGCCAGGACGCTGCTGGACCCACGTGGTGGAACAGGGACAAAACTGGGAGCGGGGAGCAGCTGCCATGCTCCAGCCAGGCCCAAGTGGAAGGCTTGATGAGTGACTCCCATGGGACACATCTAGCCCACAGACTTTGCTCTACACTCCCACTGTAGTAATCTTCTACAAAGCATGCCTTGTGAGGCATCATTTGAAAGCTAATAACCTGTTGGTCAATGATATCACTGTGAAATGTATGTAGCAACCTTATATGTAGATATGAATGTCACCAGTGTGATGACATTACCACATGTTCAAAATCAGACAGCCCTGCCTACGCAGAAGTTGTTAAAACGGGTCTATCCCAAATCAAGGGAAGTGTGTTTACCTCAGGTTACATGCAAATAGCAAACAGGATCCTCAGAACAGCAAGGAGAGGAGCTGGCAGCAAAGACAAAGATACCAATGCCTAGACATCCTGACCAAGGAGAGGGTCAATCGCCATCTTGCTGGGAGACTGGTGCCAATGGCCCCCTTAAACAAACCCATGAAGCAAAACTTGCTAATTAAATTTTAGACTTTCAGATGCATGTTTTCATTTTTATATGCTTGTAACCATTTCTATCTTCTTTTGGTAACTTGTTTTATTTTAATTTACATTAATCCACTGCTGTGTTTAAACTGAACTGTTTTGTAACTCCAGCTAAAGTAACTAACTGATGAATTTTGACTCTGTACAGACACAGTGAATGGATGGTGGCAGCCACAGTGGGATGAGGGGCTGTAGACAGACTTCCAGGCTCAGAGCTCATGACCCAAGGCTGTCTAGTGCTGACAGTCATTCTGTGACCTGCATGCAGGTAGGCTGATTGTGAGCAGCCCAGGTTGGAAGCTACCAACACAAAAGCATTGTGAGGCACCCAAGACAGTGACAGAACCCCTCACAGGTCTGTATTGCACCTCAGAATGTGACAGAGGGATAAATATCCAGTGAACAAGACTAGGAGTTGCTGAACAAGGAAACTAGGACTGAGTGAAAAGCTAATGAATGAAGACTGAATGGGATAAGGAACCAGGAGTGGGGAGAGACAGGACTAGGGCAGGGACAAATTGAAGGAGATAGGGCAGATGGGGTCATATGTGGGTGGAATGAGCAAAGGAATCTCTGTCCATTAAAGTACACTCGGTTAAGAGCCTAGAAAAGAACTAAAAGATTCCTGAAACACTATTCCTCTGTCAGCAAACATCTGTGAAACCCACTGACAAAGTGACCCATCCCTCCCTAATGCTGTATTACATAAGGAATGAACCTACAACTGCTGTCTGTTTCTCTGGTAGCTCAAATGGAAGAGAATCAAAAGGTTCCAGTCCTCCTGATGACCCACGTGGGCATCAATATGAAATCACATAATGTAATTTGGTACTTTTTAAAAGACCTAGGAAACTATATAATCACTATTGTAAAACCCCTTAATGTGCAAAGCCCAGCACTAAGGTTAGAAAATGGCTGAATAAAAGTTGCCTGTGCCTATTCCTGTGCATTTAAAGATCTCCAATACTAATTTGTGACAAGGCATGTGACTACACAAAGGCAGATGAACAGGTGTTAAAGTAGGCCGGAATGTAGTGGAATGCTGTTCTGAGGCCCACTATTTTTAAGGGCTGAGTGTGTTGGGCCCCCTAAAAATAGAAAATGGTACCAGAATGCTGCACTCCAGTGCCCACCATTCAAAAATGGTGGGACCTAGAACAGGGTTGTCGCTGGCACATGGGGCACGTGCTCCAAGTATCAGTGCCAGTGCCCTGAGTGTCCGGGCCACCCCATCCCAGACTGGGGACCCTGGCCAGAGTGCCCTCCATAGCGCCTGCCTTTTCTGGCCCCAGCCCCGGCCCCGGCAAATCTGCAGCGGTGCCTGCCTCTCCTGGCCCCAAAACCAGTGGGGATCTGGGGTCAGGATGGAGGCAGCAGGAGTACGACGAATTATTGAGCCTGGGTGCTGGAACGTGGCCAAGGGGGCATGGCCTGGGCCTGTGTCCTGGGTCTTTTCCAGGGCCAGTGACGTTCGTGACCCAGAATGCAGCATTCTGGCACTATTTTCTATTTTTAGGGGCTCAAACACTGCACCCCTTAAAATAGTAGGCCCCAGAATGGCATTCCCCTATGTTCTGGCAGGCAGGGGACGGGAGTCAGGCTCCCTCATGCATGTGCAGGCTGCACACTTTCCAGGCCCAGCGTGCTGCCAGCGAGTACTCGGCCGCCTGGCTCACGCTGGAGAGGTGGTATTAGGGGCTGGGATGGATTTAGGGGACAGAGGAATGGATATTGGGGGAAGAAGCTGGGGTGGGGGTCTGCATTTAGAGGGCAGGAGCTGGGGTGCAGGAGGGGGGCCCACCTCATTAGAAGTGCTCTAGGGCCCACCAAATTATACTTTAACCCCTGAAGATTAAATATTGGAAATCCTGATTTGGAAACAAGCTTCTCTACAGGATGCACACTTAGGTTTGTCTACACTCGAAACGCTACAGTGGCATAGATGCAGCATATTTCGTATAAGCACCCAAACAGTCAGATGGTGCAATGATGAGTCACTGTCATTCCAGGCTAGATGTGAAAAAAGATTTTGATGCCAGATGGGACCATTATGAGCATCTCATCTGACTTTCTGTACAACTCAGGGCACAGAATTCCACCTAGCAATTCCTCAGCAAGCTCATGTCCTGTGGCTGAGCTACAGAACATATATTTCTATCCTTTAGAATGACATCCAACCTGATGTAAAGTCATCAATGACAGAGAATCAACCACATCCCCAGATAAGTTGTTCCAATAGACAAAAACCTCACTGCTAATATTTGTTCCATTTCTAGTCTGAATTTATCTAACTTCAGCTTCCAGCCATTGAATCTTGTTTTGCCTTTGTCTTCTACATTTAACAAGGCCTCTACAATCTGCCCATGTTAGAACCTTGTTAGAACCTGCGGACCTTAAACCTTTGTACCGCCACAGCTGACTTAGACAAGGGTCCCGCACTATGACCCTGTGATGCTGGGCATGGCAGGAAGTACTGCCCAGCAAGACTGAAGTGGCAGCCTTGGACTGCTCCCTGATTGGCTGATACTAGGATCTATACCAGGAAACCAAGAAGAGGAACTGTCTGAGCATCAGCAAAGACAGCCAGCCTGTCTCTGTTCCAGACCTAATTGTGAGAAACCCTAGACTGACTTCTAACATTGCCTGCCTCTCATGTGTGAGTCATTTCATCCTAGCCTGTGGTAGACCCTGACCCCCTGAATAACCTGACCCCACTTGACTTTCATTTTGCCTTCTGGCCTGTCCTGAACCTTGTAATACCTGATTCCTGCTCTAACTATTGGATCAGTTTGAGTGATAGAACTTAGATAGAGCTGGAACTAGAGATGAGCGAGCATCTCTAATCTATTACTATTCTACTGAATCTAGTTCCCCTGAAAAACATAGGAAAGTAACCAAAATGAATTTGCAAATTCATTTAATGGTTACTGAATGGTATTTTTATCCGCCAGAGTTCAACTGACATTCTTGTCCATGTTGAGAATGACAATTGTTTCTATATGTTTTGTCGCTTTACCATCTCTGTTTTTCTTATGGTTGGTTGGTTGTTTTGTGTGAGGAAGGGGAGGCTGATTTCCTCAATTAAAAGTATATCTTAGAAAGAAAACCTCCACTTATCTACATGGTAGTGGTGGGTTAGACCTGTTCATTCCATCACAGTAGAAATTTAGTTTGCTCTTCCCTCCTCTTTCAGGTTCATGCAGTCTGTTAAGTTGCAATCGCACTGCACTGTGAACTGAGGAGATTCCAATGAAGATAGCTCTTGGTTATTTCCATTGGTTTATACCTTTCAAATATACCTAGTGGTATAGTAGCTATGATCATCTTCAAGCCTGATTGAAAGTTAACTGAGAGATTTGCAATGACATCAGCAAATTTGAATCAAGGCTCTGGAGGCAAAAAACCAATGGGAATATGTACACATACCATAACACCACAGAAGAAAATGCTTACAGTTACTGTTTCAAAGTACACAAGGTTCACACTACACAGTAATAGGTTTCCCTTTTATAACTAGAAAAATCAAACTCTTAAATCTGATGCTTTCCCAACATGTGCTTTGTAGTAAGCAGAATTTACACAAATACCATAGAATTAAAAACATTAATTCATACCAGAAACTGGAAAATCCTTTCCAAATTATAGACAGCCCTGAATCCATAAATAAGAAAACAAGAATAATGCATCACAGAATATAGCAAGGTATATTTTGACACATGGTGTTTAGATTTGTTATTCTACTTCACATATGAATAAATGAGCTGTAATACTCAGAACAAGTAATGAAATCCTAGTAATTAGGGACCTCCCTGAATCCCTGCTCCTTTTAAATACTTGTTCCATGTTTTTACCTTATTTATTCCTTCCAAGTCTACCTCTAGACAAATGAGAATAAACATCTGTGGCTGGGAATGATGGCTACAAATTATTTTAATTGGACTGTCAATTAGTCTCAGTTAACTCAAGGGTTTAATGCAAAACAAATTAACTAGATTTTAAAAATAGTCATGATTAATCATAGTTTCAGTGCAACTAAAATAATAGAATACCAGTCTGAATTTATTATAAATTTTTTGGATGTTTCTCTACATTTTCAAATATACTGATTTCAGTTACAGTACAGAATGCAAAGTGTATACTCACTTTATATTATTGTATTACAAATATTTGCAATGTAAGAAAGACAAAACAAACAGTAGTTTTCAATTCCCTCATACAAGTAGTAGTGCAATCTTTATCATGAGTGTGACTTACAAATGTAGATCTTTTTTCACATAACTGAACCCAAAACAAAACAATGTAAAATTTTAGAGCCTATAATTCCACTTAGTCTCACTTATTGTTCAGTTAACCACTAAGAAAAACAAGTTTGTTTATATTTATGGGAGACAATGCTGCTCGCTTCTTACTTACAATGTCACTTAAAAGTGAGAAAAAGTATTCACATGGCGCTGTTGTACCTGGTGTTTCAAGATATTTATATGCCAAATAAGCTAAATATATGTATGCTCCTTCATGCTTTGACTTGCAGATAGCACTCTAAAATTGTTTTTACAGTGCAAATATTTATAATAAATAATATCAAGTGAACACTACACTTTGCATTCTGTGTTTTAATTTAAATCAAGATATTTGAAAATGCAAAAAAAAACCCAAAATCTTTAAATTTAAATTGGTATTCTATTATTAACACTGTGATTAAACATGACTTTTTTTTACCTTGAGATTAGTTGTGATTTTTTAAAATTGATAAGATTTAAATTAAAATTTGGACTTACAAAGACAATATACACAGTATTCTGACCAGGGCCAGTCCTTCCATACAGGTGACCTAAGTGGTTGCCTAGAGTGCCAGACAGTAGGGGGTGCCAGGGACTGCTGGGGCCAGCAAGCCTATTTTAAATTTCCCACCCTGCTCTGCACAGGCACATAGCCCAAGGCAGAGCAAGGTAGTAAGTTGTTTTGACTGGCTCCACTCCCCAAAAAGTTAAGGGGGAGGCTAAGAACAGGATTAGGGTGGAGGGGGCTAGGAACAGGCTAGGGGGGGCTCAAAGGTGAGGGAGGGAAGAGGGGCAGAGGTCCCTTGGCTGGCCCACAGCTCTCACTGGTTTGTTGCCAGCCCGTGGCTCAACCTGAGCGGCCTGCGGGCCACCACTCAGCCCATGCCCCTCAGCTGGCCCAGCCCACCAGCTGAGCCCACTGTCCGGCCAGGGCCGGCCCAGCCCTCTGCTTGGCTTGGCACATGGCTCAGCCACGTTGGCAGGGGGGCTAGGAGGAGTGGGAGTATAACCTGGGCCACCATGGGGGGAGGAAGACACCAAAATCACAGGTGCCTAGGGCATGATAAAACCTTGGCAAGCTCTGTTTCTGACCAATCCCACCCTGTTACTGACATATTCTATTGGTGATTCATCTCGAAACATCTGACAACCCAGGCATATTGATACACTTTAGTAACATCAATACAAATACATTTTTAATTCATAAATATTAAAACAGAATGAAAACTAGAGTTGCTTAACAATTTCTCTAGCAAAAAATGTCCTTTTTCCAAAACTGAAATTGTTTGGCTCTCTGCTTCTCCAGTCCTAGAGCTTGAGGGAAACTGGAGAGACACAGAAAGAAGGGGAGGCAGGGACGCTTAGCAACCAGACTCTAGGCCAACCTGGAGGCTGGGAGGGAAGACTTATCAATCTCATGAAACTGACAGAAGTAAAAATTTCTTTCCATTCTCCTGAAACAGGATCTGTTTAGAACCCTACCCAAGAAAATATTTGAAGTTTTGACATTTGATCATGATTTAGGATGAATTTTTTTAAAATGACATCTTTTATAGATGGAAATTTCCACTTTCCAAATAGCACTAATAAGAATATTTCTAAACAGATAATATGATACTCAAATTGATAAAAAGTCATGTTTCAGAGCTTATTTTAAACAATGGTTCAAAATGTGGGCTTGACCCTAGCCCATGGGAACGTTGCAAGCCTGCAGAGATGTAAGCATATCTTTACCGTTATATACATTTCAATGGGTATATCTACACTGAAGGCTTCAGTCAACTTAAGCAGCTCCATGGCCACATTTGGAGTTCATTAAGTTGACTTAAGCACTTGCTTAAATCAACTTAATAACTCTCACCCTTAAAGTCAACTTTAAGGGTTAAGTCAGCTTTATCAACTTGACTTAACAAAATGTGGCCATTAAAGTCAAAGTCAGCTTAAGGAAGGAGAGTCATTTAAGTCAACTAAAGCCAGGGGATGCATTTAAAGTCAATAATGTCAACTTTAAATGGGTCCCTTGACTTAAGTCAACTTTACAAAGTTGACTTAAACAAATGGAGACTCTGAGTCAAATTAATAAAGTCGACTTTAAGTCAACTTACCTGAGCCCTCTAGTGTAGACATTGCCAATGAGACTACATTCAGCATGTAAACTTAGTCATGTGTTTAACTCTTTGAGATCCAGACAAAAGGCACTAAGGGACTTTAAAGTTGCCATGGGTGAGTGTTTGGCAAGCACAGAGTCTAGTGTGGACTTAGCAATAACACAGTTTCCAGCAATGTGTGTAAGGAAGGTAAGCTGTATGTTTCTTGGGACTTTTTTAATGGAAATGGTCTTGATTATTTATAGGGATCTAAGTGAGGAATCTTAAAATTTGTCTTTAATGCTGAGAAATCATACTAGATACTCCATCTTTAAAGATATACTGTAAAACAGTATAATGTGAAGCAATTGGCTTGATAAAAATCCAAAGACTCCTGTGGCACTTTTAAAGACTAAAAATTATTTATCACATGAGTTTTCATGGATGAAATCCCACTTCAACAGCTGCTAAGGCTTTTCAAGCATCTGATGAAATTGAACTTTCTCTCATGAAAGCTCATGTGATAAATAGATCTGTTAGTCTTTAAAAGTGCCCCACGACTCCTTGCTGGTTTTGCTGAAATAGAGCAACATGGCTACGCTTCTGGAACAATAGTCCATCATAGATTACGTGTTGAGAGCCAGCTTTAATTGTTCTCTGTAGACGCTTGGCAGCCTGTGACCCACCTGACAGGCTCCTCCTGGTGATTGCACAGAGGAATTGGCTCAAGTAGCAGCCCCATCTGGTTGTCAATGTTCCATCTCACCCAGGGTTCTCTCTTTATAGTCCTAAGCAGGATTGTAATAACCCTTGGGGAGGAAGGGGTTAACACTCTGGTCAGTGAGTCCCAGGACAGCCAATAGGAACGAAGCACAGCTTTTTGAATGGTAACAGCAGCCTGGCCTGGGCCTGTTTGGATGTAGCAGAGCTCCTGGAAGGATCAGGAGGAAGCCAGAGGGGCCTGAGGAAGAATCCAGCAACATCCTTACCAAAGATAAGTTAAATTTGTTACTGACCAGGCGTGGGTAGAACAGGGAATGTTTACTTAGACACGGTCAGGGTATTTTCTTTGTTTTTGGCTTGTTTTTTGGATTTTTCTGTGCTAAGCACATGTAACCCAACCCCCACCCCACTACCCTGTAACTACCTAAGTTAATTCCCAGAGAAGCAACTCTCTGTGTTTATCATCTGTTCTTTTTGATTAAAGAGTTTACCTTTTAAGCAAGTTCTGGTTCTGTGTCCTGAGAGGCAAGAGGTTTGTGTGCCCGTGCCTTAGACTGCACAGGCAGCTACTAGAGGGAACCCTGTTCCAGTTCCAGCTCATATTGCAGCTGGAGTTCAGTCACTTTCCTGAAGGAGGAATAAAGAGGATTGCAAGTACCTCACAGGGAGGAATTCCCAAGTGCGCCTTCCTGGGTCACAAGAGGTTTTTTTTTGCATTTGGGTGGTGGCAGCGATACCACTCCAAGGCCAGGAATTGGAGGCCTTGGAGACTTTTAAGAGCAGGCTTTAAGGCCAGTGGCTTTTCTGGCCTGTTGCGGGCCCCCACCTTCTGCACTCAGAGTGCCAGAGTGGGGAAAAAGCCTTGACAAGGATCTCAGCCCTCCAACTGAGTGTTTAGATCCCTATTTCCAGAGTATAATCCAGTTTGGGCCTGTCCACTTGTATCAGTGGTGCCCACTGTCTATTCTCCCCTTAGCCAAGCCTCTCTCACTATTAGCAGCCTGGGGGTGGCTGACAGAACCCAGGTCTGCCCACTTCTCCAGGCCCACACCCAGGGACCGTACACGGTGCTCATGAGCACCATCTCAACCCCATTGTCCTTGTTTAGATTGTACCTTACCAGGTCCCCTGGGCTACATCTGCCTCCCCAGGTATTTGTTGCATCTGTCTCCAGGCTGCACTCCCACCAAACCCTGGCAGTGTAGTGAGCTCTCCATGGTCCTGTCACCTACTCCAGCCAAGAGTTCACCCTCCTGTCTATGTAGTCAGAGGCAAACTGCACAAAGTAAGGGCTGCAGCTTTGCCTTTATAACAGCCCCTGGGCCCTGTTTGGCCCTGCAGCCATTTGCTCCCATTGGCTCTTCCTCTTTTCCTAGGTTTTTAACCCCATCTACCCCAGAGTGGGGCAACTACCCTGTTAAAATCCCATTTGTAAAAAGGCACGCTTGGCCTTCATCTCTAATTTGGGTTGTAAGTCATTGGAAGCCTACAGAGGATGGGAGAAATATATTTTTATCATTGCAAGTCTGTTCAGGGAGTATCTTCCCTCAGATCAAATGCTGATATTTTTCAAATCTGAAAGAAATTCAGTGTGTAGTGTGTGATTACAGTTTTATTTAGCCCTGTTAGAGAGCTGTTCTGCTGCTAGGAAATAATACTGTAGTTACAGCTGGGAAAACATTCAGATGAAATGGTATTTTGGTTTTTCTTTTTGATGAAAAATTCAGACAGAGCAAAAAATTTCTGCAAATTTCTGTTGATTTTGGCAAATGGGTTCAGTCAAAGTAGAAAAAGTTTCAAGAAGTTGAAACAATCTATTCTGACATGAGAAAAACAAAACATTTGGATGCCAAGGACTAAGTTTATAAAACTGGAAGAAGAGATGGTGACTACAGCCCTTTCCTTATGAACTTCAGTCCTGGGGTTAGTGTATTTACCTGGGATGTGAAATACCCATATTTAAATCCCCACTCTGGAGCAGAAACTGCAATCTGGGTGTTTCCTCTCCCACATGCTATAACCATCAGTCTATAGATATTTTCTCTGGTCCAGCGTAGACCCCTGCCTGGATACAAAAGAATCCACATACCTAGCAATCATCTCATTTTATACAACCATCTGCAGTATGCTGATTTGCACATGAAGGCATCTACAGGTCAGGAGTCCCAAAGTTCCTCATGGTAGCTGCCCAACAGCAATCAGTATGCAGGAGAGCCCTGTATAACAGCTGAATGATTGGCAGCCCACACTGCTCCCCAAGATCTGTTCTGCATGACTCCTGTAGCTGCCCTACTGGCCACCAATCAACTGTTCATAGGGGTGTGATACTGTCTGGATTTAGGGGACCATTTTATTATATTATTGCATATCAGTACTTCAAAACTAATAATCCCCATGAAATACATCATGTGGGGTACCACCAGAAAGATTATAATTAACTAATTTAATCTAAGTGCCACAGGACTCCTTGCTTGTTTTGCTGAACAAGGTTAACACAGCTACCCCCTTGAAATTTACTAAGAATGATTATATTTGAGATGCTGTCTGGGTCTAGGGGACTGTTTATGGTCATCTTTTACATTAATATTTCATATTTGCAATAATCCATGTGATATGTCATGTTTGGTATCAATAGAAAAGTTGTAATCTGCTAGGAATGATTATATGGTTATTGATTACATAGGTATCATATCTGTAAAGATATTACAAATGTATTTGCTTTATTTGTACACCAAGCTATTTGGCTCCAAGTGATCCCAGACTGGGCATATGCAAAACTATTGTCATCTTAATGGCTCATTCATTAAGGGGACTTCCAGCTGCAGTGGGCCTAGAAAGAAACCTGTTTGGCCAGTCACCCAGACTGACCATGTGACTCAACTCCATTTTGATTTGGCAAGGACTCAGTGTGGGAGAGCAAAAGGTGATAAAAGGCCATAGCCCCATCTCTATTTTGTCTTCAGTCTGTCTGTAACCAACACCCTCCTCTGAAACTATTCTCCTGGGACTGAACAAAGGACTGAGATCCACCCAGCTGCTGCTGCAGGGCACATACTAGAGGAGCAGAACTAACCTGCAAACCACAGGATCTTCATATATTTGCTTTCTATGGACTCTAGATCATTTGTATGTATGTGATTCATTGTGCCCTTTAATATCTCATATTGTGTTTCTTTTTATATTAAACCGTTAGTTTCTGAAGGACTGGCTGGCAGCATGGTATTTTGGGTAAGATCCAAGCATATATTGTTCTGGGTGATGTGGCTGGCCCTTTGGGATCAGGAGAACCTAAGGGGACTATAGGAGCTGATGTGCATAAAGTGGGTTGTTTCTATTTTGTTACACTTGGTGATGACCAGAGTGGGGAATCAGAGGCATGTTTTGTTGCCAAATGGGAGACTGGTTTAAGTACCACCTGTTAGTGGTTTGGGGGTTTGATTCCGGGTTTTTGCAGCTTGCCCTTATCTTGGCACCTTTAGAGGGTTATCCCAGGAGGCCTGGGTCACACTATTGTTTATGTGTGGGTGTGATATCTATATTAGACCTTATGGATATATCTATATTTCAACTTATTTGATTTTGGGAAACTCTGGACAGTGTCTACAAGAATTGTCTCCTTAATGACTCATTTAGGAAGCTCATAGGGACAGAGGCCCAGAGACAAACCTGTTGAGCCACTAGGACTTGCCCATAATCTCTCTATTGTTTTTTGTAAAGAGTTCCATACACAGCATAGGGAAGGCTAGTGGTGATAAGAGGGGCAGCAGCATCACCTCCCTTTTGTCTTCAATCTGAGCCCTCAGCAAGCCACTACCTAATGGATCTATTCATCTACAACTGAAGCTGAGAACAATGGACTGAGACCCATTTAAGTATTGGATGTTTAGAGGAACTATACAACCCCGCAAACTCCAAATTCTTGCTTTACATGGACTTTTAATCATTATGTTATTTGCATTGGCCTTTAACATTTCTCATAGTTTGTTCCTTTTCTTTTTATAATAAACCTTTAGTTTTAGTTACTAAAGGATTGGCTGGCAGTGTTGTACATTGGGTAAGACTTAAATGTTTACTGTTCTGTGTAATGTGGCTGACCTTTTGGGTCAGGAGAACCTTTCTGGGTAAAGAGCTTGGAGCTTTAAGTAACTTCTCTTTACTAGACCCAGTGGCTATTTGGAAACCAGAGGTTAAAATGTAGTAGAGGAGTCTGAATGTATTTTGCTGGGGCTTCTTGATAACCAGTGTTTGTGACTGGTGGGGAAGTCCGACTTCAGCGTCACCCACAAGTATTGAGAAAGTTTGCTCTTTTAAAAAAAACCACCACACAGCCTGCCCTGCTCTTTGCATTTTTTGGTACTTATTCCAGGAAGCCTGGGTCACAGGGGGCTCTGATGCAAGCTCTTGTTCTACTTGCAGATCAGCTATTCCACAGAACTCCCCATCCAGCTTCTGATCAGCTGTTCTGTGGGGGCTTCCCTACTGGTCCCACCAAACAAGGGAGCCCTTGCACAGCAGGGGAGCCCCTGGGGAACACCTGATTGGCAGCTGCAGGGGAGCATCCACAAACAGATAATTTGCAGCTGGCAAGGAAGCCCTGCAGAACAGCTGATCAGTGGGACACCATGGCAGCCCTTGTGGAATAACTGATTGATTGGCAGCAAGCAGGGAACCCTGCTGAACAGTTCTTCAGGGTGGCACCCCTCTGCTGGGCTTCCCCTGCCAGCCACTAATCATCTTTTCTGCATGGTGACCCTTCTGGCAGAAGAGTCCAGCAGAGCAGCTGGTTGGAGTCCAATCCTCACACCCTAATCTCAAAGGCAAGGAAGCCACCTTAAAGGCTATGAGCTGCAGGCAACTGCTTCCCCACTTTTGAGATCAGCATCCAATCCACTATCTGCAAAAAAAAAAAAAAAAAAAAAAAAAATGATCTGCAGAAACCTTTATCCACATCTGCAGGTATGGATATCTGGGGATAGAAAACAATAGCTGCAGAATTGCAGGGCAATAGTTCAATGCCCTGATCATCACTGCTACTAGTATTCCAAGTCCAATCATTCAATTTGTGACCCAGACCTCCTCAGATAACCTCCTGAATATGCAAAAATCAGGGCAAGCTGCAAAACTGAGAGCCAAACTCCAGACACCAATGGGTGGTACTTAAACCAGTCTCCCAATCAAGTAACACACTGTTTCTGATTCCCCACATGGGTTACCAAGAACCATAGCAAAGCATGAACAGCCCCCTTTATTGCACACCAGCTCCTCTGGGCCCCACTAACCACTGAGTCTCTTAAAGAAATAGGTTCTCCTTACCCCAAAGGGCCAGCCCTATTACATAGAACAATCTAGATTTGGATCTTACTCAAAATACAACCTTGCCAACCAATCCTTTAATAACTAAAACTAAAGGTTTAAGACAAAATACTAGAGATGTTAAAGGGTCAAAGTAAATTACAGACACACAAATGATTTAGAGTCCATATAAATTAAGTCCTTGAAAGAATGTGCAGTTTGGAGATAGGACTAGTTCCTCTGGTAGACACCCAGCACCTGGGTGGGCCTTAGTCATAGAATCATAGGGTTAGAAGGGACTTCATGAGGTCATCTAGTCCAACCCCCTGTCAAAATAGCAGGACCACTCACTAAATTATCCCAGCCAGGGTTTTGTCTAACCAAGCCTTAAATATCTTCAAAGATGAAGATTCCACCACTTCCCTAGATAGCCCATTCCAATGCTTCACCACTCTCCTAGTAAGAAAGCTTTTCCTAACATCCAACCTCAACCTCCCCAGCGGCAGCTTGAAACCATTGCTCCTTGTTCTGTCCTCTGTTACTACTGAGAACAGCTGAGCTCTGTCCTTCTTGGAGCATCCCTTCAAGTAGTTGAAGGTTGCTATCAAATCCCCCCTCAGTCTTCTTCTGCAGGCTAAATAAGCATAGTTCCTTCAGTCTGTCTTTCTTCATAGGTCTTGTGCTTCAGCCCCTTGATCATTTTTGTTGCCCTCTGCTGAACTCTAATTTGTCCACTTCCCTTCTGTAGTGGGCAGCCCAAAACTGGATACAGTATTCCAGATGCAGCCTCACCAGTGCCAAATAGAGGGGGCAATCACATCCCTTGATCTGCTGGCAACACTTCTGCTGATGCAGCCCAGTATGCCATTGGCCTTTTTGGCAGCAAGAGCACACTGACTCATATCTAGCTTCCCATCCACCATGACCCCCAGGCCCTTTTCTACAGGGCTGCTACTTAGAAGATTACTCCCCAGCCTGTAGCAGTGCCGGACCTTGCACTTGTCCTTGTTGAACTTCATGAGACTTCTATTGGCTTACTGCTCCAATTTGTCTAGGTCTCCCTGATCCTGTCCCTGCCCTCAAGCACTTTCCCTCCAAGTGTCTGGCTTATACCAGGCAGCAGGAGATGGGAGGAAAGAGTCCCTCAGGGCAATATGGTAAGTGAGGAATTCCTGGGGTCAGGTCTAGGCATGAACTAATGGCTGGCCTGGATTCCCTGGAATGGGCTGCCTAGAAGTGGGAAAGGGGGTGCTGCCCCCAGCCTCCCACTGCACTGAGGCTGAGAGCTGCCTCTAGCCTGAAGGAGGGGAAGGGAGGGCAAGACTGGGAGCTGCAACCCCCTCCTCTGGTTTCCTAGAGCTGAACATAGGGAGCCACCCCAACCATTGCACTGTTGTAAGTAAGGAAGGATGGGGAGAGGGCTTGTGGGGGTGCAGGCAGGCTAAGAGCTAAAATAGGTGTAACCTGCTGGAGTAGGGCTGCTGCTGCCCCCAACTCTTGCTGCAGCGGCTAAGGCAGTGAGTCTTAGAAACCTACCTCCAGAAGCAAGTCAGGGTGAAGGGATGGGACCCCCCTGCAGCCTTAGCTCTGCTCTCCTGTTATTCCTTGTGGCATAGCATGCAGGGGAACATCCTCTGCTGCCTGGAACTAAAGAAAGATAAAATATGGAGCTGTGCTGCTCTGTTAAAGCCACCTCCCTTTCCCCCTCCCCATTGGCCCCACAGCTCAGTCACCTGCCTGAGTGGTGAACACTCAGTGTGAACATCTCATTGTGAGTCTGGTGAGTGTCAGGCCGACATCCTCCTGATTCCTCCAATTCCTCCCACCCACCTAGAGTCCCCCCCATCAGACTCTCAAAGTGTTATCTCTAGGGACCAGTCTTTCCTTTGGCAAAGCAAGTTGATGTCGATCTAGTCAGATTTTTAAAATCTCCAGGGGGCTGCCCCTCCAGGCTTCCTGCTGAAAGGGCTAAGGCTGAAAAGCATTCATCCCTGAAAAAGTTGGGGAAGGCAAAGCTGGAGGCTGTGATCTGCCTCCCCCAGCCCATTAGAGCTTAGGTGCAAGTGTAAGGGGATTGATAGCCCCTTACTGAGAGTGAATGGGCCTTTTGATTGGCCACTCCCACCTGGAAGCAGGACTCTGAAACAGACAGCCCCAGGGCCAGTGGGAGAGGCCAGTGTCCCAGGATGGCCTGATTGAGAGTGCTCCCCCACCCCTGAGCCGAAACTGCAGGCTGGACATGCCTGGGCAAGCCAGCGTGTGTGTGTATGTGGGGCAGAGCTAAGGAGGCAGCACTAAGCAGCCAGCAGCTGGGAGCCAGAGGACCCAGGAAGGGAGGCCAGGCTGAGCTGATTTGGGCAGAGCAGACCCACAGCAGCTGGACCAGCAGAGAGCCAAGTGGAGCTGAGCAGAGCAGAGCTGGAGGCAGTGACAGAGCCAGAGGTGCCTGAAGCTGGGGCAGGAGGCCAGAGAAGGAGCCCAAGGTGCTGAGCTCATCTGCACAGCCCCACAGCAGGAGGACCAGAGGAGCCACACAGAACCAGAGCAGCAGCTGGGAGCCCAAGTTGCAGCCATCTGGAGCTGGGTGTGGTGAGCAGTGAAGGGGGGCTGATGCTGGGAAGAAGGGCCCTGCCCCTGGAGCTTGGGGACGTGTGGCCACAGCCAGAGCCTGCATCTGACCCCCTGGGTCATCCAGTTGCAGCCAGGCCTGGGCAGAGGGCTTGCAACATGGAGAACAGACTGAGACTGTTCCTCAGGCCCCAGAGACTCTGTTTGTACTGCCCCCACGCCAGTGGTGGCACTGGGGGTTTATTATTCACCTTTTTCCATTTTCTTATTGGGTTATTCTTTTAATTTCTGTATGCTTAAATAAATTGTATATAGTAACTGGTGGGCCAGAAGAGTCATCAGTGTGGTCAGCACCCCAGAGTGGGGACACCCCAGCCCTGTCCTGAGAGACCATGATAAGAGTTGGGGGGTCAAGCCCCCAGAAATTCTGGGGCCCAGCCTTGTCGGTGTTAGAGACTCCTCCAAACGGGAGATTGGGAGGGGAGCCTTTGACGTCAGGCAGGCCTTGGGGTAAAGGAAGTGGGAGCAGGGACTCAGATCCTTTTGCTACCCACCTTCACCGGGGTGGTATACAAAGTCTGGGAAGTTCCCCACAAGAGCGAGTCCATCCCCCCGCTTATACAAGGGTTAAAGAAGGGCAGAACACCATTCCAGGGCCCACTATTTTCAAGGGTCCAGTGCCCCTAAAAATAGAAGAATGCAGAGTTCCAGTGCGTTCTGCCTTATTTTATCCCCCTCCAGTGAGTGTCAGGGTGAAACTTGTTGTGCTCTCCTTTGGAAGCAGGAAGCTCTTGCTGGGGGGGACGACGGGACCCTATCCCCATCACAGGGTACCCATTCCCAGCACACTAAGGGCACTCCCACTTGTTGGCCAGGGCCCTAGCCTCTGCCACTGCAGGGCCCACCTCTCTTGGCACTGGAGCAAGATGCCCCACTGGGCAGCAGGCTCTGGCCATGGGCTGGTCCCCGCTGGCCTTTGGGCCCCTATTCTGCTGCTGCTTCCTGCCACCCCATCTCCCCAACCTCCCCACTGCATGGGGGGGGCCCAGATCCTGCAAGCAACTCCCCCTTCTGTGGACAGAGCCCTGAGCCTGCTGGGGCCCCATAAGGTCAGCAGGGAGTTGTGTGTAGAGTGGGTACTGGGACCAGGGTGTGCGTATTTGGGGCTAAGGGAACATTGATGACAAGGTAGTGGATATTGGGGGTGGGGGACTATTGAGGATGCAGGGGTTAAGGGGAACACCCCCAAATGCAGTTCTGGGGTCCACAAGTTTGAGGGGCCAGCATTCCAGGGCCCCTAAAAATAGAGAACTCCCGTGGAATGGATGTTCTGCCCTGTCCCGGTTTTTGGCAGGTCCTACGCCCCACAGTTAGTCACAATACTTATTGTGTTATGCAGTGTTTGCTAGTTAGTGACAATTGATATAGACAAATACCACATAAAATTGATTATTTTTATGGAGCAATAACAGATGCATGTGGTACTGACAAGTGGTTGCAGATGCCTACCTGGGCTGCCTGCAAATGCATGAAGGGGGCCCACTGATTAGGAGGGTTCCAGGGCCTGCCAAACTATACTTTAACCACTGCTTAGGTGCAGCCAGGACTTCTTTGTTGTCTGACATACCTGGCCAGGATAGGGAATGCTCTCAGCAACACAGTATGGTAAGCAAGGGAGAGTGGGAGCCAGGACCACCCCTGGAACTGGGGGTGATGGGTGGGTGGGGTGTGGACTGGCTAAAACATGGTCAGGTGGGGGTTCTCAGGTTTCCTGCTGCAGAACTGAAGCTGCCTCCAGCCCTGGAGAAGCTGGGTAACAGGGGAAGAGACCAACCTCCCTCCGTCTCTGAAATGGCCAGTGCTGTCCAGCAAGGAAGAATGGGGAAAGCATTTCCTGAGTCCTCAAATGTGACTTTTGATTGCATCTTTAAACAAAGCAGGACAAGCACGTTTACCAGTAGGAGCCATCTATATTTACACTGCCTACCCTGCAAAAATACAGAACAAAACTAACCCTGCAAAGCTCACCTGCCTGAACAGTGAGCACCATGTACTGGGTAAGAGCAGGGGATGGGGGGAGTCAGAGCAAAGCCTACATTTGCACCCATTCCCTGCCCCCATAGATACAGACCCCCTCATCATGGTACTACCCCACCCTGAGGTGCCAGGACACCACCTGCTCTGTGCAGCTGGGGTGTGTATGCAAATGTAGAGTTGGCCCCCAGGCACTGGAGACCCTTAGTACACCACTGGCCCCATTAGCCATTAAGGAAACAATGATTGCAGATGCACTGCCTGGGGTGTTTCCCAGAATTGCACAGGTTGAAACAAATATAAACATACAACTTCTAATACAGACACAGTTCCTCCACATAAACCATATAATCAGCTGTGGCCAAACTGCAGCTCAGGAGCCACATGTGGCTCTTGAATGAAAAAGTGTAGCTTGCAGAAGAACAAATCAATTTAGTAGGTAAAAATTATATGGCTATATGCTTCTGTGTGGCTCTTGAAGATTTAATAAGCAACTTGTTTGGCTCTTGAGTTCCATAAGTTTGGCCACCCCTGCATATAATCATTTCTAGCAGGTTACAACCTTTCTATTGGTATCAAACATGACATAGCTCCTATGGATCATTTCACTTGCTAAATATTAAAATGAAAAGTATCATACACAGTCCCTTAAATTCAGACAATGTCACACAATTCCTTTGCTCTTACTAAAATCCCCAAAATGGTTCAACTCAACCTGAAGGGAATTTGTTCTTCCTGTCCATTCAAATTCTGAACATTCTAAAAAATTTCAGTTTCAGTTTGACCCAGACAGAAGTGTTTGTTTCAATCTTTTTTTGGTTCACTGGCACGTCTAAAAGATTTAGAAAGCTTTGAATGTCCTACTATACTACACAGAATTAAGAGTGCATAAAGCAACTGACATTTCTTTCAAAACTCTTGTTTGGGTTTCTGGCTATCCTTTTGTTATGTAACACATTAAGATCTGTGTATATGCAAGATGTTCTTTTCTGTTTTCTGACAAACATTTTCTGTATCCTGACATCTAGTTCACAGGTGGCTGATACCAACTGTTTCAGCTTCCTTGAACTAATTAAACATTTTAGCAAAACAACTTATGCATTATGTTCAAAGCTTAAATCACTCATCCATTACTGCTTTCTAACTCATCTTCAGACTCCACAGAGGAAGGTAAAATTATGAAGGTGTCAACACACTTGAGCCAGTGTTATTCCATGTTTTGGAATATGGTCACCAGAGTTTGTCTCAGACTGGGATAGATTGCATGGCGAGTTTGAATAATTCTCATACAAGTAATCCCTGCCTTTCAGAACAATACTCTTCAGGTGAAGGGAGAAGCCTAACAGCTGAACTCAAATTAATATGCAAGCTAAATTCTGTGTAAGCAGGACTCAATTGAGATTATGGGTTCTTTTCACATTAGAAAGGGTAATTTGACTTCAGGCTTCCCATTCTTTAAGCCTGTAAACTGCTCTGATTTGCTGTTACTTTATGACCTGATCCTATGTTTTACACCCCCTTGCATTTAGTTTCATTCCTTTCTGTAAGTTCACCCATCTTCAAAACATCTGAGGAAGTGGGATCTTCTCCCACGAAAGCTCATGCAAAAAACAAATCTGTTAGTCTTAAAGTCCAACACAACTGCTTGTTGTTTTTTTACTGGACTAAACTAACACGGCTATCCCTTTGGAAACTCTATAAAATAAGGTCACTAGTTTTAGAGTGGCATGACAGTTCACAGAAGGACTGTGAAGCTGCTGCCTCCAGGGAAGACAGACAAGTGGCTCACAATAATAGAAAAATGAGCCCAAACCACATTAAAAGCCCAATTATTCTATGTGACAGTGCCTCAGTAGAGTCTTAAGGAGGCTACACAGAAAGCAGCTAATTGGTGAGGAGCTGCAAGGAATGACTAATCAAGGCTTGGCAGGCCCCTGTAAGAAGAGCTGCAGGGCAACATATGGTCAGTTACACTTTGAAGCTCAAGGAAGGAAGACTAGGAGCCTGGAAAGCATACAAATGCTAGCACCCTGGACAGAGCATAGCAGTGCTGGGCAGGAACAGAGCAGCACCTGGCTGGCTGCTAGGACTGGTATGCTAAGGTCCTGAGGTAAAGAAAGTGCTGGGACTGTGAGGAAGTGGCCCAGGGAAATGTACTAAAGAGCAAGAGGAAGTGCAGCACATGGCTACTATCTACAGCATCTCTGAGCCTGGATCCTGAGCAGTGGGCAGGTCTAGGCCTCCCCCACCACCACTGAGGAAGCAGCCAGATAGTTGAACTCATTAGTCCCCAAAAGAGGAGAGCACAGATTGTGACATGGTTGGAGGGCTGTGTCATGAAGAGAACACTGTAGTCCTTGGAGTGAGCAGAAGTGATGGTGGGTGAGGAATCACTGTAAGACGACGTACTAACCTGAACAGCTATTCCCCAAGATGGCTGACACAAAGCACAGATGTCATGAATTAGTCTCAGATCATTCTACATTTACTCATATTCAGTAGTACTTACTCCATCAATTGTCCCACTGAGGTCTCCTTGCAGTTAGGGTTCTCTCACACTCACTCCATCACACCCCCATCCCCAGCACCTAAATGATTTAAATGGGTCTTCTACAAAATAAAGCACCACAAAAATGTGAACAAACATGAAAGAATCAAAGTCCTAATTACATATATTCTAATATCCTGCATCATTCTATCAGCATATTCCCTTAGACCTAAATCCTGCCCTTGCTTGCTTTGTTATGGAGGAGAGATAAGCATCTCAACAGCAACCAGAGCCCACACATGTAACAGCAGCCAGGCAGAATCTCACCACAGTATTAACTCCTGATTAATATTCTGTTCCATTTACCAGTTGCAAAGGAGTCATGGTTTTCACAGCAAGAGATGTGTCTAACCAACCATCCATCCATCTAGCAGTAGGCTGGCATTGGCAGCAAATGTTT
The DNA here is from genome assembly GCA_007922195.1 of Podocnemis expansa. NCBI lineage: Eukaryota > Metazoa > Chordata > Testudines > Podocnemididae > Podocnemis > Podocnemis expansa. The sequence continues at coordinate 7,774,421 of ML682038.1, read as the reverse complement.
GTTGGCAGATAGTGAGTGTCACAGGTAAGCCCACCCCCAGTGGAGAAAGTCCAAGGGGCATGAGTGAGATTGACACCTTTGTGGTGTCTGTTGGTTCCTGGGGATCCTCTCAGACTGCTATAGCCTTGACACAATAGCTTTAGTTGTCCCAGAGTTCAGGGGGGCACAGCCCAGTGGCCAGAGCCCATGGAAGGCCCTGGGTTCAGGGCAACATGGCCCAGTGGCCAAAGTCAATAAAGAGGAGGATGTTCAGTACTTTAAAGCAAAATTATATAATGAGTGCTGAGGTGTTAATTCTTAAATTAAGTAGTTTGACTAGTTTGTATTAAAACTTGACAGTTGAACTATTCTGCCTGGGTATCTTTGAAAACAGTTTTACTTTTCATTTAGCCAAAATCTTGTAACTTTATTGCCTGATTTTTTAACAATATGAAATCTTAAATCTATTTCTTAAAAATTTGTTATGCCTTAAACTTGCACAAATAACCTTAGTGAAATAAAAAAACTGATTTACCCCCACATATGCAGTATTGAACAATTCTTCAATATCTCTTCTGTTTACATATTCATAACATGCTTCCTGGAATTTTGTTAGGAGTAGGTTTTGATGATACCTGCTTGTTAATAGCAATTTCAATGGTGTTATTTTCTAGGGCTGTTACATATTAACTACTTGATGGAATAGGAAGTCCCTCTAGTTGTAAAACAGAGTGATTCCTTGGGTCTGTCAAGATCTGAAATACTCATGGATTGACATGGTTTCAGGATAGAGACAGCTACATAGTAACTTATTTGTTTATGCCAGGATTGTTACCACTCCACTCAGGATATGAGTAGAGAAAATGGAGACAAATGCAAATACAAAAAAGAAAAATCATGAAGCAACAAATCTGTCAGCAGTTACAGCACTCGACACACCTGGAGGGCACCTCCTGGTGATGTTTTTGGGGAGTTATGCTCAAGTGGTCCCCTCCTGGTTGTCTGTGCTCTGCCTTTTTACCACACTGACTCTTATCCTAAATCCAGTTCTGGGACCTTAATCCTCTGACTAAATCAGCAAGTCCACCCCTTCCAGGGTACCAGCCACTAGAAGTCTATGGCCCAGCTCATTCTCATCCTGGCCACTCAGTCAATGGCCCAAAAGCCTTGCTGCTCCTGGCATGCTGCAGAAGGAGGGAGGAGTCCAGGCCCTGGCCCAGGGACCCTCAGTGCCTCCACCTCCCTCCACACAAACCTACATCAACTCCCTGGGCCACTTCTCTGCAGCCCCAGGCACATGCAGTCTCACTGCCAGACTGCTGCTTCAACCACTGCTACTGTCCACTCCCTTGGGATCCCCAGCCCAGATCAGCTCCAAAACTTACTCCCACTCAAAGCTCTCCACAGCACTGGCTCCCTCTGCCAGCCTGCAGACAACCTTTCTTTAACAGCTCCCACTGCAGACTACCCAGTTAGCCCTGCTGCACTCCTTTTTATACCTGTAGCCCAGCACCGATTGGCTGCTGCCTAGACACCCTGTTTTAACCCCTGGTGTGCTGGAGCAGAGCCACTGCACTACTACAAAATCCAAATGAGATGTATACTTATTTTCTGTAGCAGTGAGGATTCATTTTAAAGAGCCATTTCACAAAAGCAGTAATTTAAGCATCCGTAGCACCCATCATCTTAAGACAAATATAATAGGGAGGTGGGGAAAAAGTTGGTTTAAAATACATCCAGTTGAACTTTTTAAGTAGCTCAGTAGCCATGAACTTGCTCCTAATGAAATTAACAGCAAATTTCCCACTGATTTCAATGGATCAGACTAATGACAATCTAAAAATGTGAGTTATTAGACTTATTATTCCTTAAAAAAAAACTAGCCCACAGTTCTGGGCTATGTTCTCAGTTGGGTTAACATGGTGCAGCACTACTCAACTGAAAGGAATGCCACCAGTTTACAAACAAAGAATCTAGCCCTCTATGTACATAAAATATAGCTACACAGATGGGTATTGGGGGCTAATACATTTTATTCACTTTCAGAATCCAAATACCTCTTCATTTTCTTTACAATCTTTACAGATTATTAAAACCTGAAAAACTAATGTGGCAAGATTGTAATTTTTAACTGAATTATTCAGTTCTGTGAGGTGCTGTACACCCTCTACTCCTACAGTTGGGAGTGAGGAAATCCATGTGAAGACGTGCTGCCAGAGTGAGCCCTGAAAGGGGAAAGAGTGAGTAATCATGATGGGGATAGGACTGATTACTTCACTGACTTCCCCATCACATCAGCTCCATATTCTAATTTCTAAACCCCTGCACAGTTTAGTTCTTGATCCTCTTCTCCAAGTAAGTATTGTTATGGTAGAATTCATCAGGTGGCACTTAAAAGTTTTTTCTGAACTTATAATCATGGTACTGAAGGGTACTGTGCTGAGAACAGAGCACTACCTATGAAGAGAAGCTATATTGCTGTTAGCATTGTGATGCAGATTCTTTGAGGTAAGTGTAGCAGATACTTAATCTCTCTCTTGCTAAAGTCAATTCTTGCTGCAGAGCTACTTCCTGGGAAGTAGGCACTAAGTTCTGGGCTGAGATCACTGCAAGAGGGGATTGCTTATCTGTTGTTTATACACAGTTCCTGAACAAAGATGGTCACACAACACTGTAAATTAAGTCAGAGAGAAGAAACCAACAGGAGTCTTGCAGGGCATTTATAAAGACTAACATTTATTAAAGCATAAGCTTTCATGGGTACAGCTTACTTCCTCAGATGCATTAAGTGCAAACTGCAGTATTTTAGGGTACATACACATGCAGGGGAGACTGAGTTAACAAGGTCAATTCAGACAGTGCAGGTGCTGCCCATTCACAATTGATGAGATTGTGAGAATGTTTAAAGATGGAAAATTACTTTTCGTAAAATCCAGACTCTGCATCACAGCGGCTGTTGCTCTGTCACAGAAAGTATTGTAAAAATGTTCATTTGGAATAGCTGTCTACCTCAGCAGATCGAAACAGAAATGCAGACACCTTGACTGCACCTGTAACGGCTGGTCCTTAATGAATGTGAAGCCCACAATGGTATGGGAAGAACAGGCCCTCCCTCTCCACCTAGCTCTGGCCCAGGTCTGTTAGGGTAACCAGCATCAGGCATGCAGAAGCACCTTAAGACAGTCCTTCCTGGATCACTTCCTATATCTCCACTCAATAGTCCAAGCTTTTCCAGTCTATAATCAAGGCAATGCAGAACAAACGCAGTGTCTTTCATCCAGTGGTACCAAATTTATGGCCTGTGGGCTGGATTCAGCCTGTCATGGGTGCTGATCCAGCCTATACAGCTGCTGTCCAGGAGCTCTCTGAAGGAGCAGCAAACAACAAAGACAGGCTACCACCGGCAGAGCGGGGCTAAGCATGTTTGTGACTGAGATCACGTGAGTGTGTCAGAGCACAGGAGAACAAAGGAAGCACTCCAGCCAACTCCAGCTCAGCTCTGTTGTGGTGTGCCAACCAACTGGAGTTTCAGTCACAACAGACCAGGCCAGCTCCCAGAGACACAACGCACAGCCCCCCCATCCCAACTAATCACTGACAGTTAGTCAGCATGCTAATCTGATTGACTGCACATTGTGAGAATCACAAATAAGGAAAGGGAGAAGTGCCTTGGGCCCCCGTGGAAATCAGTCAATCAAAGGCCAGCCAGGACTGACCCAACCAAAGGCCAGCATGCTGAATGACTGACAGTGAATCAGAGGGGAAGGGGCAGGCAGGAGCCCAGCCTGCCTGTGGCTGTGAGTGAGACTGATTGCCTGCTGCCAGAACAGTAGGTGAAGTGGAAAGGGAAGGAGAAGTGGGGTCTGGGAGCAGCCAAGCAGGGGGAGGGGTGTCCAGGGCCTGCATAATAGGAGAAGGGGGTCAGGGAGCCAGCATGGCAAAGGGGACCCCACACAGTAGGGAAAAGGGAAGGTGTGGGAGTGCCTGTGGTGTAGGGGAAGGGAAAGGGGAGCCCATGCTGCTCTGAATGTTGCTGGGGAAAAGACTAGGGAACCCTGTGTGGCCACATGGCCCAGGACAGGTGTCCTGCCCATGACACTGTCTGGGTCTAGGAGACTGTTTATGCTTATCTTTCATATTAATAGTTCATATTTGCAATAATCCATATGTGATATACCATGTTTGGTATCAATAAAAAAGTTGTAATCTGCTAGGAATGATTATATGGTTTATATGTAGGTATCATATCTATAAAAGATATTAGGAATGTATTTGTTCTATTTATACTCCAAGTTATTTGACTCCAAGCAATCCCAGACTGAGTGTCTGCAGAACTATTTTCATCCTAATGGCCCATTGATTAAGGGGACTCCCAGCAGAAGTGGGCCTAGAAAGAAACCTGTTCAGCCAGTCACCCAGACTGACCCAAGGACTCAGAGCATGGGAAAGCAAAAGGTGATAAAAGACAATAGCCTCATCTCTATTTCATCTTTAGTCTTCAATTTCAGTCTGTCTGCAACCAACACCCTCCTCTGGAACTATTCTTCTGGGGCTGAACAAGGAACGGAGATCCATTTATGTGCTGGGTGCATACCAGAGGAATTGAACTAACCTGCAAACTACATATTCTTCAAGGACTTGCTTTCTATGGACTCTAAGTCACTTGTACTTGTGTGTTTTGCTTTGACCATTTAACATGTCTCATGTTTTGTTTGTTTTCTTTTTATATTAAACCTTTAGTTGTAGTTACTAAAGGATTGGCTGGCAGCATGGTATTTTGGGTAAGAGCCAAACCGATATTGTTCTGGGTGATGTGGCTGGCCCTTTGGGGTCAGGAGAACCTATTTCTTTAAGTGACCTAGTGGCTGGAGGGCCCACAGAAGCAGGGGTTAAAGTATAATTTTGGGGGCCCCGGAATGCTCCCATGCTGATGGGCCCCCAGGACCCCCGCTCCTGCCACCCCCATGGCCAGCACCCCCCGCTTACCCCCAAATACCTCTCCCAGCATGAACCAGCCACCCCCGCACTCACCAGCTGCACGGTGGGGGAGGTGGGGGTGGTAAACCCCCGGTCCAGGAGGTGCTGTGGCTGGGGTGGAGGCAGCAGGCCCCAGGTTGGGGGTGTGACCTGGAGGAAGAGGGGTTTCAGGTGTGGCTTGAGCCACCCAGCAATGCCTCTGGCCCCTGCTCCTGCCGCTGCCTGCTGGAACACAGCAGAAAGCTGCTTCGGAGCCTGCTATTTTTAGGGGCCCAGCATTCAGGCCTCTAATAATAGAAGATGGAGTTGGAATGCTGCATTCCAGGACCTGCTATTTTTCAATGGTGGACCCCAGAATGCAGTGTTTCAGTTCCACATTCTATTTTTAGGGGCCCCAGAATGGCGTTCCGGGGCGTTCCATCTTACTTTAACCTCTGCATAGGAGCCAATGTGCAATAAGGGGGCTGTTTCTATTTTGTTATGCTTGGTGATGACCAGAGTGGCGAATCAGAAGCATGTTTTGTTACTAACTGGGAGACTGGTTTAAGTACCACCCATCAGTGGTTTGGGGGTTCAGCCCCTGGTTTTGCAGCTTGCCCTGATTTTGGCACATTCAGAGGGTTATCCCAGGAGGCCCAGGTCACACTGCCCTTCAGTGTGCCCCTCCCACATTGAATGAGTTTGACACCTCTGCTTTAATCTATCTGGGTTCTAGTGAATCTGTTTCTCTGTTCTTATGCCTTGCTCCCTGTTTCCCAGGGTCAGACCTTTCTGTCTGCCTGACCAGCCCCTTTCTGAGCTGTCTAGGCACCCTTTAAACCCCATCTCCACCTGAAACATGCTGTGCAGGGACAGCTGGGTGGGGTAGTTTGGGCCCAGAATTGTTTCCTAACCCTCTCACTCCTCATGTGGTGTTTACACACCCTCCTTACAGCACTGTAAATAGAAAATCATATATACGTGGGAAGAAGGATGTTATACGCTACAAAAATAATATTGTTTGTATTGAGCAATGTCACCAGATGCACATCTGTGCACCCATGGTTATGATCTATGGCAATGTCTACACTTAGATCATTACTCCGAATTAACTTACGCCAAACTAATTAAATCAAACTAATAATGGTTAATTTGAAGTAAGTTAATTCAAAGTAACAAGGCCCCACTAGAAACCCAACTCGAACTAGCACGTCCATGGACAGAACTTACTAGTTTGATTTAGGATGGGGCACCATGAGAACTGTGGCAACATGGCCCCTGAGAAGTGCCATGACCCCACCCAATCCCCCACCCAGCTCTAGTATGCTGAGCCGGGCAGCGGGGAAAAGCATCCCCATGCCTGGTTCTGGCAGTGCTAGCCAGACAGAGGAGAAGGCATCCCCTGCCTGGCTCCAGGAGTTAAAGTATAATTTGGGGGGCCCCAGAATCCTCCTAAACTGGCAGCCCCCCCCCGGACTGGTGCAGGACCCCCACCCATCCCAGCTACTCAGGGGTTAAAGTATAATTTGGGGGGCCCTGGACCCCTCCTAAATTTCCAGGGTCCTCCTCACACAGGGCTGGACCCAAAAATGCCTGCCCCCCACCCCAGCTAATGCCCCCAACCCAGGTAGGCATTTGTGACCACTCCTCAGTATCACATGCATCAGTTATCACACCGCTCCACCCACCCCCCAGCTATATACATACACCCCACCCACCCCCAGCTACACACCCACACACACCTGTACACCCACACCACCCATCCCCAGCTACACACACACTCCGCTACACAACCACTCCCAACTACACCCCCACCCACACACCCACCCCTAGCTACACACACACACACACACACACCCCTATACAGCCCCAGCTACACACACACATACACACACTGCCCCATACAACCCCCAGCAGCATTCCCTGTCCCCCAGCAGCTCCACACCTCCCCCCATCCCAGAGGCCAGCCCCCCACCCCAAGCCCTTCCCCCATCCCCACCACAAGACTCCTTCAGGCACAGCCGAGGCCTTACCTCAGCTGTTTGCACACTGGCTGACTGGCTGGGAGCTGCTTCCCGGCCACAAGCTGCTCCTGCCCAGCAGGGAGTCAGTTTAGGCAGAAATATTTGGTTAACATGCTTGTTTTACCTTTTATTTCCTTGTGGTCTCTCCTGACTCATTTCAGTTGTGACTCTGCCATGATTGACCATGTTCTCACTCAGAATTACAATCTGATCTATAAACTTGTAGTTTTGTCTAAAGCTATGTGATCCTTCGAGGATGTGAGTGAAGAAGGCTAGGCACAATCCATTTCTTTGTTCAATGGACAGACTTGAGTGTATGGTGATTGGGAGCAGGTCCCAGCCTCTGTAGACAGTGGCTCCCATGGTGGTATTTGGGACCGGGGGTGCTTGCTTGGGGACCGTCCCTTGAGTAGCCAGAGGGCATACACCCACTGCTTGGGACTAGTCATGCCAGAGGCCGGAGTGGACTGACTCAGTAGTGAGTGGTCACTTGGCAAAGCAGGGTTTCAGGAGTAGGAATCAGGGGGTCACAAAGGCACACTAGACTGGATCTTGGGAGCAGCCTGTCACAAGCAGCATGTAGAGGACCCACCCACTATCAGTGCCCCATTGTGGTAAAAATAATAAGAGAAAGGGGATTTTGGTTCAAGTATTTTGTTTTTTACCCTTTACAATTACTTTTTTTTCTGCAAAAGAAATTAAGTCCTGAATAGTTTCAATTACAATAATAGCTTATGGCATTGAGTTCCTTCCTTCTTTCTATATTTTTACAGAATTTTGCTGAATGAACTGTCCAAAAAATGCATGATAGACACAAAGTAACAGGAGTACACATTACACCTAGTTGGTTGTGTGAACTGAAATGTGTGTGGCACCTGCACTTGAAAAATGTGGTTTTAAGAGCAGAAAGTCCTATCCATCACCTCTTGAGTTAAACAAGTAACACAATGAGTTTGCCCAACTGGCACAACATATATTTCTGTTACACTTTTAGTAAGGAATAGGATGTGTGCATTTATGCCCAAGAGTCAGTGTGTCACAGTGTATAGTGGTACTGAAAAGGGAACTTGCTGGTTGTATAAAAGAATACTATTTTTGGCTACAGTTAGGGTGTCACAGGTTTGCCTGCAGCAGATGAGCATCTCATGTGGCCAGCTACATTCAGAGTCCCTTGACAAGTGTCTCAAGATGGCTACTTGGGCTTTAAATTCCACAAAGTTAGACAAAAATTTATCAAAATGTTGTCAGTTTTGCCTGGTCAAGGACCTGGATTTTTTGGATTAAGACAGGAAAAATCTTTCCTCCTACCCTGCCTCAGTTCCACTCAGAACTGACCACTGGAGCGAGAAACTAGCTAGCATCTCTAGACAGTTCTTGGAATTCTAAACATGTTGCTCTTTCCTTCCAAAAGAACACTGTGTGGGGCAGGATGAACATACTGGAGCCTCCAGCAGAGGGAAGCAAACACTGATAACTCCCCATTAAAATCCCAAATCTGTTATTTTGATTTTACGTGGCCATGGAAAACTCCAATCTACAATTCAAACTGGCAGAAGATACGTTAGAAACAATAAAGCAAACAAGGAGTCCTGTGACACTTAAAGACTAACAAATTTATTTATTGCATGAGCTTTCCTGGGAGAAAATCCCAGCTCGTCAGACACTTTGAAGATGGTAGAATTTACAGAATGGGAGGAACTAAACACAGGGAAGTGTAAGTCACAGGAACAGGTCAGACTGTAACAGCAAATCAAAACAGTTGTAAAGATTCAAACACTGGGGAACAAAGTACAGAGGAACATAAGGTTATATCACCTGTTGAAATTGGAGGAAAATCCAGTGTCCCTATAAAGTCCTGAGGCAATGCAACAAAATTTGCAAATAAATTCAATTTCAGCAGCTTCTCTTTGAAGCCCTGATCTGGTATTCATCTCTCTGAGCACTGCAACTAGCAAATCATTAATGGAGTGATCATGAAGATTGAAATGCTGACCCACTGGTTTTAGAAAATTGTGATTTCTGATGTCAGATTTGTGCCCATTTGTTCTTTTGTGCAGAGCCTGTCATGTTTGTCCAATCTATAAGACAGAGGGGCATTTCTTGAACATGAGGTCATAAATCACATTGGTGGATGAGCAAATGAATGAGCCTTTGAAGGAGTAGCTGGTTTTATTAGGTCCTGTAATAGCATCTTTTGTGCCGCTATGTGGGCAAAATTGACAGCATGGTTTGTTGCAGGGATATTTGCCTGCTTTAATGGTTCTGTTGTTAGGCCTGTAGTTCCAGGTAAGCACCTGTTTAAGGATGGGGGGCTGTCTATACGCAAGGAGAGGTCTCTCTCCCAAGGCATGAGAAAGTGAGGGATCATTTTCTAGAATAGGCTGTAGATCTCTAAGGATGTTCTATAGACATCTGACTTGGTTGTAGGTGATGACTAGAGGCATTCTGTTGTTTTCTTTCTTGGGGTTCTCCTGTAGTAGATGACTTTGAGGTACCCACCTGGCTCTGTCAATCTGTTTCTTCACTTCCACAGCTGAGTACTGTAGTTTTAAGAATGCTCGATAAGGATCCTGAAGGTGTCTGTTTCTATCTGAGGGATCAGAACAAATGCAGTTATATCTTAGGCCTTGGCTCTAGACAATGGATTGTATGGTGTGTTTTGGATGAAAGCTTGAGGGATGTAGGTTACTATACTGATCAGTAGGTTTTCCATAGGGTAGTGCTTATATGTCCATCCCTGATTTGTACTGTAGTGTCCAGAAAGTAGATCTCCTATGTGGAGTGTTCCAGGCTAAACTTAACAGTGGAGTGGAAACTGTTGAAATCTCTGTGGAAATCTTCAAGGCCCTCCCTACCATCGGTCCAGATGATGAAGATGTCATCAATGTAGCGTCAGTAGAGGAGAGATGATTTGGGATGAAACTTGAGGAAGTGTTGTTCTAAGTCGCCCATAAAAAAGTTGGCATATTGTGGGGCCATGTGGGTACCTGTAGCAGTGCTGCTGACTTGAAGGTATAAATTATTCTCAAATTTGAAATGCTTGTGGGTGAGCACAAAGTCCAGCCATAAGGTATGCTGTGGCATCATCTGGGATAGTTCTTCTAATAACTTGTACTCCATCCTTATGTGGGATGTTGGTATAAAGAGCTTCACCAACCAGTGACCCACTTTTCTCCCACACTGGCCCAAAGAATTGGCCTACCACAAAGAGTAGTAAAGCAGCCACAGTCCACCATGTGCACAAAGCCTCATGGAAATCCCACTGAGGTGATGTGCCTCCACATTGCCCCTAAAGTCAAACTGTACAATCTAACCCACAGGGATTCACAAGTAATATTTTATAGAACACTGATTTGCATACTTCCTATTACACAAACAATTCAGTATGCATAAACATATACTTGCAAGGATTAATCATATGAGTTTTCTTAAACTATTTTGTGCTTTGTTATAAACCTGCAAGTCTGTTCCAATGCCAGTCACAGCTGAAAACAATAGTCTAAACAATGTGAGTAAAAGTTTTTAATGCATTCATGAGAATCAATGGGTTTAGAAAAGATCTTCTGTCAAATACATGAATGTTATTTCTTGTACTAAAGAATAAAGCATTAATGGAAACCAGACCCAGCAGTGTTTTGTTTCTCTAACTGTGCAATATACAATTTTATATTTGCTAATGAAAAAGTCTGCAGCATCTAATTGTAAAGGTGTAAGAGCCTTGTTTGACACTAGATGGCAGGAAATTAAAGTACATTATTTTCAGTAAGAGTAGCCTTCATATTGATCACCTAAAGCAGTTAAATAAGCTGGATGCAACACTGTAAATTCAACAATAAAGTCAGAGTGCAAGATGCATGGGGGATTCTGAAGTTTAAATCCACTGATATATATTCTACAATATTTTTAAAGCTCAAAATGTTTCTCCAAGGGCTACAATCTCTTCTGTAACACAAATGTTACACCTCCCTTCCAGTAACTAAATTGATTTCAGTAGTTATTCTGAACTGACAAAGAAATTTGACCCCGATGACTTTGTATACTACAAATAGTTGTAAAATATCATTAAAAGCCATATGTGTGAGAAGAAAGTAACTTACGTAAGAAAGATATTAAACCTCAAGCATTATGGTTTAAGCCAATATGAGATCAAGATCAAATATAATGCAAGGGAACATTTTATCCCACATCTGCCTATTGAATGGTTTTTACCCCTTTATAGAAAGCATCTGTTATTGGTTACTGCCAGAGAAAGGATACTGGGCTAGATGGACCAGGATCTGACCCAGTAGGGCAGTTTCTAGATTCCTAAAACAGGTCCTTGCCCACAAATAACTTACAGTCCATAAAAGTCTAATCCTGAAAGGCTATACCATAACTTGCAAATTCTTATGTCTGCATTAGTGAGACTATGCCAACCTAGCCACATCAGCATAGCCCCACAGTGTAGACAGAACCTATGTCAACAGAAGGGATTTTTCTGTTGAGGTATGAACACCACTGCCACATATGAAGTTATCCCTGTCAATGGAAGCCTACTTCCATTATCAGAATGTATACAAAACCAGGATTATGTTGCCATACCTAAGGGTGTGTTTTTGTTCACAACTAGTATGGCTATGCTACTATAACATTTCAGCATAGACCAGGCCTTCATTAAGACCAGGGATCTCAAACATGTGGCCTGTGGGCCACATGCAGCCCCTAAAGCTATCTCCTGAAGCCCACAACAACACTATTGTTACTGATATTTGCAATATTGTTGTATGAAAAGATTTCACTGTTTTGGCCCTCAGGCTAACATACCAGTCCTCATGCGGTCCTCATGGTGATTTGAGTTGGAGACCCCTGATTAAGACAATGAGAAGACAGATTTTATCTTCCTGAAATGAAAATCATGACAGGGGCATTCTTCCTGGGGCCTCTCCCCTCATGAAGATTCACCAGCATTATTCTAGTGGAAAGAGTGGTAGTTGACTTTCTTCATGGGAAAGTTACTCACATACCTAGTTGATCCTTTGTGATCCACAGTAGGCTCTGAACCCCTGTAGCAGCTCTGACCCCAGTTCTCCCACCTGGGGGTGGAAAAGGGTACACATTGCCATGGCCCAGAGGCTCTGCGGGACTGATTTAGGTTGCAGCTCCCATTACCAGGGGGCCTGTGTTACAGGTTTGTATTGAGCCTGCCAAAATTATGCTTGAGCCCTGTCTGACCCCAGCACTGCCCCTCCAATTGGAAGTAGCTACATCAGCCCTTCACACTCTCAAGAGGGAAATGCTGCAAAGGTGAACATTGGTAAACTTCAGAGGCAGGCTATTAATCTGGCAATAACTCAGTTGGAGTTAAACTTGTACCCAGCAGGCAACCAGTCTAACTTTGCTCCTGCTGACGACTTCAAAGAGGGGAACAGCTACTTGCATTTCCTGAATAGTTGAATACAAGAGACATTTTAAACTTAAGAGCCACTTCACATCCAGAGCATGAAGCTTTCTTTCTTGAGAGTTTCAGAATTTAGACATAGGGCATAAGTGGTGAGTGACTATGGTTAAAGGGGACTTAACCCTTCCCCCACCTATTTTCTGAGCCATCCCACCACTTGCATGCCTGCCTATCTCAACAGGTGAAGACCCATATCCAGTTGCACCAAAGCCCTGAAGGAGTAAGGTGTCATGTGTGGAAATCAGCATCAAGTGATACTGTAGCAAGCTTCTCTGAACACATGAGAAGCAAGAACCAAATCAGCTGGAATGAGAAGCTGAGCCCACCTCTGCAGACCAGGAGCTACTGCTGCAGAGTGAGTGTGGGGTGCTGAATACCAGGCAGGAATCACAACTCTTCCTACATGCAGAAGGCCAAGTATAAGCTCGTTTATCTGAAGCTAGCACTCTAGACTCATCGCAGCATGGATTCAGGCCAGAACACAGAACTGAAACATCTTTCATGGCACTGATGGGTGACCTGTCAATGGACAGAAGGAAAGGCATTTCAGAGCAGCTCTATGCTGAACTACAGCAATGCAATATACCTGGACATGAAGCCTTCAACACTTTGAAAACTCCAGCTAGTTCAGAATGCTGCAGTACATCTCAGCCACACAAGATACCATGAGCACAACACACCTGTTCTCTGCTCTCTGTGCTAACTTACAAAACAATTTTGTATCAAGTTTAAGACCTCCATACTCATCTTCAAAACTCTGCATTGTCTGGGCCCAAGTGTGGGCCGCAGCAGTGTGGGCCACAGTCTGCAAATAGCCCACAGGCTGCACCTTTGATATGTCTGTGATAATCAAACAGTCAAACTTTTCCTGCCAGTGCATCTGACAGCCTAATTAACATTTGAGAGAGCATTTCCTTTTCTCTGTTCTCAATATAATACTATACATAATGCTTCTGTTCCTTCTAGGAGTATTCAGTCAACAATATAAAGATAGCCCTCAAAAAACCCCGGCAGCAGTGAGTTAAGTCAAGTCATACACCAGAGTGTTTTATTGAACTTACTCTTTCAGAATTGCCTACTTCATAACCACTAGTTTATACAAATAAAAATCAAGTTGTCACATTTTTACACCTTACAACTTTGACAGCACTTTCATAGATGCTCAAAAAGTCAATCAGAATTCTTACTGTATCTCAAAGCAAATATTGTCCTTCTTCCCCAAGCTATAAATACATTGAAGTGCATCCACTGATGGAGCAACAAAAAAATTGGATCTTGAGGACAATCTTTTTCAGCATTTTATATACCAAAATAGCGTAAGGCCTTGTACACACTAGCAAGTTTTTGTGCCAAAATTCGACTTTTTGTGTTAAAACATGCCCACCATACACACATGAAGGCTTGGTTTTGCATCAAAACCACCCTACAACAATACCACCCATGTGAGAGCCATAGTGCTCTTTGCCTCCAGAAATGTCCCAAGAATACCAAACCTGACCACTCTGGTCTTCAGCTTGCACTCCACTGCTCTGGTGTGACTTGACCCTCCCTCTTGTAAGTCCCAGGAATCTTTCAATTTTTCTTGTTGTCCCTTCCTGTTTGGCGTGGAGAGCAAGTGTGTCATGTTCCCAGGAGACAATGGTGGCTCCACATGGCAAACACTCTCCTGACTGGAGCACTGCAGGCCTGCTGGACCTGATCAGCACCTGGGGAGTCTGCCAGGCAGGTGCATCTATGCAGCAGCAGAAGGAACTTTGACACCTATGGCCAAATTTCTTGTGCCACATCACAGAAAGGCTATGAGAGGGACAATGTTGTGGTGCAGAGCCACGGTGAATGAACCGAGGCTGAACTATCAGAAAGGCAGGGAGGCAAACTGTCAGTCTGGCTCCATGCCATCTATATGCTGATTTTACAAGGAGCCAGAAACCATCTTCTGCAGGGACCCAACATCCATTCCCAAGACTCCCGTAGACACAGCTGCACCCTCAGACCCGATGGATACCAGAGCAAATCACGACAAAGACGTGATCAATGAGGAAGTGATTGGTAAGCCAGCACTGCTGTGTTCAAGTGTTCCACGGGGTGGCCATGTTAGTCTAGTTCAGGAGCTAACTCTTCTACTTAAAAACAAAGTGGTATGAGGGAAGGGAAGTGTGGTGGAATAGCTACATTTGTATATGACTTCCCCCTCTGTAGTGCATCTACACAGCACTCATTATCAGTGCACTAATGCATGAGGTGATTTCCAGGGCATCTTTCATTGAGATCTCACGGAAATTTTCCAGGACGTACCCCCTGATTCTCACCATCGTGACACAAAACCCTGCAGCACAGGGACCCAGTTTAGGTCAGCTGACATGCAGGATATGCATTCTAGCTTCCCTGCTTACTCTAAGGAGAGAGCTATCAGCTTCTACGACCACCTCCTGTGAAAAATGGGGGCACAGATTCAGACTGATAGTAAAATTGCACATTCCTTGATTATGTAAGTAAGCATCCCTCCCCAGATTTCCAGAATACAAATCAAAGTTTTCTTGACCCCTACGTGTAACTCACCATATCCAGCTTCAGCAGGGCGCTGCACTGTGCCCAGGGTGACAGTGAGAGTGTCATGTGGTTCTCAGAATATGACATCTCTACTTGGAGGAATGTAAGAACAATTTCTTTATTCATTATGTTCCATTTTCACAGAACTGATCTTGCCAGGCAGGGTACCCATGCTCCTTTGTAATAGAAAGTGTGCTGTGTGGATGCATGCAAGTGCTGTTCATATAGTACTTTTCTTTTACCACAAAAACTTATTTCAGAAAAATTCTATAGTATAGACATGGCCTCAGTTAAACCTTGCCTGAGTCTGAATGTGATCAGCCAAAGTTTGGTCTTGTTTAGGAAATACTTGTAGAAAGGACTGTGTGGAACCATTTTTACACATTACAGATTAAGACTACAAACCACTACAACATACAGGAGGATGTATGTTCTGGTGCTTAAAGCATAGCAGTGTGTCAAGAGACATGGACTCTATTCTCGTGTCTGCCAAAGACTCTGTTTGAACTTGGGTAAGGCCCTGTGCCTCAGTTTCCCATCTGTGAAACAGATGCAAATACATTAACTTCATAAAGATGATAAGGCCCAGTTCCTTAGTTATTTTAAAGCACGTACAGATTCCAGGAAGGAAGATATTGTAAACATTCAAAGTGTTGTTATTAACAATAAACACCTATTATCTGGCTTGATGTGGAAGAAACACTTGCAATTCCTTTGGTATTTCCAGTTTTAATTTTTTCACTGGGTTTGAAAGGCTAGAAAAACTGCCACATAGCTGGAAAGCCTAATGCCACATCTGGGAAACCTTGTTAGTGTGGATCCTCTGTAAATGGTGACAGATGTCAGGACCTCGTAAATCTGTTTCCTATGGGAGGAGAAATCCATGATGCAGAGTTTGGGTAGAGTTTTACTGCAACTTGTTAATTTACACATATATACCATTCCTGGAAAAGAGGCGGTCACAAATGGCAAGTGAGCAATATTTGCTTTCAGAGCTCTTAAATCAAAATCACAGAGACGAGGGAATAACTCTTCCTCAAGAATTGACTCTAGGCAGACAGAAAGCAAACTCTCCACAGCAACAGCAGCAACAAAACAAAACCCCATGGCACATCATTCCCTCCACAACTAAACACTTGCCTGCAAACCAAGGAAGAGAATTAATATGGCTAAATGTACGTCTACAATACAAATCCAGAATTGCAGCACCTGTAAACATACTCAATCTGCCTTTAATTTATGCTAGTTCAAGTAAACAGTTGCAGTGAAACTGATGCAGATGCTCAAGTACCCACCCAGGGTCCCGGAGGGGTGGGCGGGCCAGGGCTAGCCTGAGCACCTCCAGCTTCATTCTTGTTGTTACCTGAGCTAACTTTCATCCAGTTAGACTGCAGTGCAGACACACTCTATGTGTAAGTGTCACCTGATGACCCTTGTCATAACACTGGTTTGTAGAGACTGGTCCTCCAAAACGTTCTTCTGTGGGAATTGTTTTGTTCTGTTCTTCTGGACCATACTCTCCATTACTCATCTAGTTGCTTGATCACTGGGGTATCTAAACTCCATGCTTGCTTTCCTGTAAATAGTCAAGGAAATAAAAATCAAGAAGAGGTCTTTGTCTCTCCACAGCTCCAAGAAGCAACATTATTTTTGTCTGTTTGTGGTTTTGTTTTGGGCTGAAGGGGTTTCTTTTTTGGGGGGAAGGTACAGCAGCAAGGAGACAGTGGATGTGACAATTTTAGGAACTATCTAAAACGTCTAGTTTAGTTATACAATATGTCAATGCTAACCTCTTACAAATTGCTACTGGGTTTCTTTCATTCCCTCATACTACCATTTCCTTGTTAGGGTATCTCTGTATAGCTGTTTAAATCCACATCTGAGCCTGGGCTCAAGCAAATCCCCATTTTCATCCAAATGTGCTAACCTCAGCTTCAGCCCCAAGGCCCTGCAGGGCAGGTCTGAGCCTATGTTAAGCTAAGACCTTGGGTCCTCGCCCTATTGGTTTCCTATGTGCACATGGTCCTGGCTTGACTCAGGTCCCAGAAGTCCTCTGGATGTACCCCAGAATTCCTGACAGCAGAGGAACAGTGCTGCAGGCACCCAGTGCAGCAGCAGGAAGCTCCATTACTATCTAACCAAGTGCACAGTCCCATCCTGTTTCTCCCACCATGGCGATGGTGGCTCCAGTTCTTCCTTGCTGCGTTGCAGAGCTAACCCAAAGCAGGGAGCCAAGTTGACAGGCAAGAGTAGGCTCCCAAATGCCAGGATGTTGCAGGTCATCTGTCTCTGGGCCAGTCTGAGGTGGGAGCCCTGCTGCTCCCCCTCCCAGCATGGCAGGGATTGACCTTGCTGTGCTCTCTATCCCTTTCTCCTAGGCCCCCTGCCTTGTCTGGGGCTGTGTGCCAAGCAGAACCATAATGCCTGGTTTTGCTGCCTGGGGCACGTTCCGATAGGAATGCACCCTTGCCATTATCAGCACTTGGAGCTGGAGCTGTGAAAGCCACCCTTTAATAAAGTGGCTTTATTGAGCCACTCTGCACCACACAGGGCTTTGCCCCGTTGGCCCTACCATAGTTATGGCTCTGATGCCTAGGCACAAGGGCTGTATGCACAGTCAGGGCAGTGAGTAAGAGTCAGTCCTGAAACTTCTTTGCAGATCCCTTAGCTCTATATCCTAGGATGTGGCAGGGACAAGGATAAGGGATCTGCAGCCAAGCTGGAGTGAGTGCATGTTTTTCCTCTGATATCAAACAAAACCACATTCATTGAACAGTCCATTTTAAAAATGAAAAAATGGCAAAGTTTCATGTTAATAGCTTGATAGGCCTGGAGACAGATGCCCTAATTATCCAAAGAACAAGTACACAGAAGCATTTTCCTGCCAATGTGACTCAGCCTAGGAGTGGAGAACCCAATCCCCAGATTAGATGGTCATTTAGCATAAAGCTGTCTCAAACTGCATTCATTTTGCTAAGACAGCCACCAAAGAGACTAATTATGTGATTTAGGTACTCATGTGCTGCTTATTGGCACTTGAGTCCCAACAATAGGACTGCCACAGTTACAAAACAGGGTCGGCAGTAGAGTTTTCCCAAAGTGCACCACCTTCCTAGGACTAGAGTGTCGACACAGGAGGGCAGGGGGAGGGACAGGCAGGGACTAGGCTTTCTGAGATAGGGGTGCTTTGTATCAGGTCTGTGCATTGCGGTGTGAACACCAGAGCCTTATGTTCAAGCACTAGTCAGACAATTCTTAATCTGGGTTAAAAATAAAGTGTAGATGCTGAAACCTATGGTTCTCTGGCAGCTGACTCAAGTACCGCTAACCCTAGGCTTACATTCCTGCATAGGAGTAGCTTTAATATCCCTCTGGTCTTTGGCCTAAATTCAGCTGTAACTATAAGGGCAATTTTACAGCTACATTAATTGGGAGTTGCGCTCACTCACTTAGGACTGTTTGGCCTCTTATCTTTCTTGACACAAACAAAACCGTATCTATAAAACAGAATTGCTCTGGATTAACATAGTTTTTTTTTTTTTAAAGAAACATAGTTAAATCAGCCTTTGTGGAGGCTCTTATTTCACTTCAAAGGTGCCTTATTTTAGTTTAACTGTTTCATAGTCCATTTAAACTAGACAGAAATAAATGCAAGTAAGGGTCTCCATCCGTTGTTCTGCACAAGCTTGGTTTAAAAGGAAAAAAAAAATCTCATCTTTAGCTGAATTCTTATTTAGACAGCCCCAGGTCAGTCTGAAGGTAGGAGACTTGCTTGGCACTAAGCAACTCCCTCTTCCAGAACTCACAACTTGACTTTGAACTGACATAGGTCTCTGAAGGTAGTACAGGAACATATTCAGCCTGTGGATCTGCAGCTCCATCACTATCACTGATTTTGGTTGTGTCTGCTTTTGCTATTTTTCAACTATTGGGTCTCTTCTAGCTTCCCACAAAGCTGAAAGATATACATTCTAAATAGGTGTTCAACCTGCAAGACTGCATTTTCCTTTGCAGTATACAGCTTTTAGTTGTTAATTTTTATTTCCCCATACTTCTTTTCAATCTCAAGGCGTGCTCCAGAAAGATACCTCTGAAAGGATAGATATTAGGGATGAACTCCTACCCCAGTGAAGTCATTAGCAAAACTCCAGCTGACTTCCCTAGGGTCAGGATTTCACCCTAAAAGCCGATTTCAGTATGAGAGTTGCAAACATGTTATATTGCTTACACTTTAGTAAACTGTTGTATTACTTAAATTCTGTGGGGATGATGTAAAGAAAGGAAGGAGATGTAGCAAGAGAAACAACTAAGAGGAGGACATAAGGAAGGTGGAAGATAAAACTGGTTTATTTTTCTTGCTGCAATATTGTCATTTCCTGCCATCTTAGCATATAAGATACCCCAATTTTCTGACATTTAATTTACATCACCATATAAATCAACTCTGAATTTATCCATCTTTGCCAAAACAGATTGTAAACCCTGTGAAGAGTAGACCATGTCTTTGGATATGTTGTTATGCACCACACCTCCTACAGTGGAGACACCACTCTTTCTGATGATCTATGTAGTGCTATCACAAAGTAAACTTTATGATAACCAGAGAGGGAAATTTTCAAGTTAAAGTGTGTCCCAATGACATGATTGAATGACACAGATTTAAAATGTCCAGAGGGGTAGCCGAGTTAGTCTGGGGACAACAAAAATAATGAGAGTCCTGTGGCACCTTAAAGACAACAAATTTCTTTGGCAATAAGCTTTTGTGGGCTCCAACCCAATTTGTCAAATGCAGGATGAAGCATATGACAAAGTGGTTTGTAGCCCACAAAAACTTATGCCTGAAGCTCATGTGATAATAAATTTGTTAGCCTTTAAGTGCCACAGGACTCCTTGCTTCTTTTGCTAATCTTTAAAGTGCCACAGGCCTCTTGTTTTTGTTTTAAAATGGTTATACATAAATTACATTACCTAGTGGTATCATATGCAAGTAGCATACTAGAAAATTATGTGTTTTTATTACAAAATCAATGCAAAAATTTACAAGAAAATGTGGCTATTTGTCTGCAGGAGACAGAAAGTAATGTAGCCAAGAGCTGCACATCATCACATGCTGAGAGGTAAGAACAGTCACACGTACAGAGATGCATATATGGACAAATTCACCCCCACTAAAATTCTGTTGAAAACAGAAGAGTTACACAAGAAATGAAGCTGAGCCTTTGTGCAAGAGCTAGGATACTGTTTGATTACAAGCAGCTCAATAGATGAACACTTGTAAGTGCACAAAAGGGAATAATCCTACATTGGCTGAGAGATGTACTAGATGACCTAATAGATCGTTTCCATCTCTTAACGTCTATCATATGATTAGTGTCAGATTTAGCGCTACCATGGAAGGACACAAAGGAAAATGTTAACTTGCCTTTCAATCACTGAGCACAAAATGTGCATGGCTTAATACAATTCTTTTCAAAAAGTTCTCCCTTTTCCAGTGAACCATTAACAGGGATTGAATGGCATTTCTCTTATGTTCAGATCTTGCCTGGTTTTATTATTTAGTCCCTAAAGCTCTTACTGATCTCAGAGATGTGGGGAGTCAGTATTTCTGAAGCACTTTGTGATCCCTTTAATATTTCTCTACTCCTTGGATAATAGGACATGATCAATTTGTTATATTTCAAAGTGATTTCTAACTAATATGTTTTCAGGTAACCTCTGACTTTTCTATAATTGGAAAAAGATTTCAG
Organism: Podocnemis expansa; assembly: GCA_007922195.1. Taxonomy (NCBI): domain Eukaryota; kingdom Metazoa; phylum Chordata; order Testudines; family Podocnemididae; genus Podocnemis; species Podocnemis expansa. The sequence goes on along the minus strand of ML682038.1, from coordinate 7,753,728 downwards.
GGCATTTTTATCTTTTTTCTTTGCTTGCATTGTACATTTGATAGCCCTTTGTGCAGTTTCCATTGTTTCCCTTGAATTTCCCCTTTTCGTGTGAGTCTTTCACAGGGCAAGAGAGATTTAAAACCATTCAAAATGTAGGAAAGTGTAATGGTAAATATTTGGCAAGGAGACCCAAGGAATAAAACTATTTTTAATCTCTTTTTTAAAAGAACTAGCTATGTTCCATTATTAATACTGTAATTTCTCTCCTAGCCTGCAGTACATTTCAAGCTTGAGTCTTTTGAGAGCACTACAGCTATCCAAATTGACACCATCAGATTAGGTCTGAAGAGGGACTTGGGATGGCTAACTCATTATCAGAGGTAATTTCCCCTCTTTTAATGTTCTCACCATCTCATCCATTGTTCCACACTGTTTGAATCAAAACAACTTGTTTGGCTTACTGAAGAAGATTGAACTGACCTTGTGACTCACCCTTCTCTGCGTGTATATGTTCATCTAACATACTACATGCTGGGGCAGCAATCTTCTCCACCCCGTCAGCCGTGCTGGTGGCTCCCTCCACCAAAGAAAAGCAACTGCTGTCTGAAAATTTGGGGATGGCCATAGCTGGGGTGGGGCAGGGGGACAGGCACATTGCCAAAAAAAGCCAAGAGCAGTTTTTTTCTGTAGTTTCCCTGGGGACCCCTGCCTCAGATGCCACCAAAAGGAGCTACTGCAGGTGGCTTCTTTGACCTGGGGTGGGGGATCCTCAGACACGCTGCAGAGAGGAGCCGCTTCAGGCTGCTTCTTTCCTTGGCATGCCTGGAGATGGGTTCTCAGGTATGCCACAGAAAGAAGCTGCCCAGAGTGGCTCCTCTCCGTGGTGTGCCTAGGGACCCTTTCTCAGGCTCACCAAAGAAAGAAGCCATCAGGAGCAGCCCTCTGTGACCTGCCTGAAGAGCCATCCCCAGGCATACCACACAGGAGGCCTTCCAGAGCAACTTTTGGCAGGAGGAGTAGCAAATTTCCATGCTGCCACAGGACAGGGGTTGCTGACCACTGTACAGTTTCCACTTCATGATCTGGCAAAGTGGAATTACACCCAGGAAAGGGATAAATAATTTGTTAAGCTTTAAAAGTGCCACAGGACCCCTTGTTTGTTTTACACCTACCCAGTGCACCTCTCTGCCCTTGACCACTTCTAATGGCCTTTCTACACTATTGACATTTTATGGAACTTTATCTTTGCCCAAATTCCCCTCCAGGCCTAACAAACTCTGGGAAGTGATCTCCAGAGCAGTGACACTTCTCTTGTGTCCACAGCCCCTTTCACAAGCCAATCCTAGCTGGACTCACTGGGGCTAGTTACAGCCATTGGCAGCGAGGCCAGACCTGTATTCTCCCTAGGATTTGAAATAGGGGGTGGGTGTAGTGGGAGTTCACCAAGTTGGTATAACTCTGTTACTAGCTGATAACTGGGGAGGGGCGTGTTAGGGAAATCCCTGGGACGGAGTAAGACAGCACCACACAGCACTCCAGGCGATTTATTTGAGGCCTGTGCTTTGACAGGCCGGGCAGGCAGGGCGGCTGGGCCCAGGTGCCCAAACAAGGCGGATCGATCGGGCTGCCCAAACACAGGGTTACCAGAAGTCAGGCAAAAGGAGGACATGTCCTCCTTTTTACCTTCATGTCCTCTGTCTGGCAGGTCTATTAAAATACATGATTTTGTCTGGCTTTTACTTATAGGGGTTAAAGGACACTGGAATGCCACAGAATACCAGCTTTTTAGGGGAAAGTGTTGGAGGGCTCCCTAAAAACAGAATATTACATTTTCTCCACAGGTCCTCCTTTGGCATCTGGCAGCCCTACCCAAACACCAAGCCCCGCGGCTCACCGGGCGGGAAAGCGGCGCGCGGCTCGCTGCAGCCCGCCCGCCTCTCGCGCCCCAGCTGCCGCCCGCCAGCCGGACCCCATCCCGGGCACGCGCCGCACAGCCCAGCCCAGCCCCCGAGGACGCCTGGCAGCGCCACCGCGCCAGGACCACGCGGGTGCAGCAGCAGCAGCAGCAGCAGCAGCAGGAGCAGCCCGCCCCGCCCCGCCCCGCCCCCTGGAGATCAAACGCGCTCCGGCTGCACCCCCGCGCCCCTCGCCTCCCTCTGCAAGCCCCAGCCCTGCTCACCCCCGGGAGAGCGGCGGCGCCTGCCGGCCACCTGGAGCCCTCGCCGCCTGCCTGCACCATGCAACTCCCCGCAGCTCGCACCGGCCCCAGAGCCGCCCTGCTGCCGCTTTGCCTGCTCCTCCACACCTGGGGGCTGGTGCAAAGCCGCCTCTACAACGACCGCTATGTGGGGTAAGTCCGCTCCTTGTCCTCTTCAATTCATCCCCTTCGCGTCCGGATTGCTGGGCTGCGGGACCTCTCTCTCCTGGCTAGGGTGAGCGGCTTTAGCACCTCTACTTAACTGTCTAAAGACCCGCATCGGCTGCCCCCATCGCCTTTTTCTTTCTCCTTGGGTATCTCGCCACTGATCACTGTCTGCCTACATTTCTCCCATTGCATTAACTTTTCGGCTTCCGCTGGATTTGAATTGCATTCATGCTCCAGCTCCCTTTTTGGTAATAGTCTGTTAGTATTTGACTGGGTGCAGAGGATTTTAAAAATCAAAACGGCGGAGGCTGCATTTTATTCGAAAGCAACGGAAGTTTGCATCTCTTGTAAAAGTGAATATGTATGTTTTCTGAAACTCACTGAAATGATTAAGAGAAAATTAATCTTGCTGAAAGCAAAAGCTATCAAATCCAAAACATCAGTGCAAACGGATTAATTTTGGTGCAATGGATTCTGGTGATATTTTTACATTATTTAAAACCAGAATGTTTAAAAGTAATATTTACCTTCAAAAGGGGAAGGTATTGTCTACATAGCAATGAAAGACAAAGCGTGACATCAAAGTCACCAGATGCCTGGTATTCTAATTATGGAAATCTTTATTAATGGTGTAACCAAAATAGTGTTATCATCATTTGATGTGGTAACATCATCTACCCATTTCTAACCACAGATAGGATGATTGCTAAACACAAGGACTACTAAAAGCAAAATGGTGTATTTTTCACTAGTATAAAATTCATCAACACTAACCTACAAATTCCTTGTTCAGCATAAGTAACCTTGGGAAGTAAGAACTGTATTTCCACTTTTGTTTTATTAAAGCAGTCAGGCAAAGCATGTTAAGTCCACTGCTGAACCCATAGTCACTGAAATGTAAAAGCCATCCAGGGAATGGATGGCTATGGGAACTGGTAACATGATAGGGAAAGCCTTTCACCTCTAGGTCACCAGTAGTGACAGAAAGTACTTAACATGTGACAGCTGTTTTGCTGCCTCAGTCCAGTTGTCCCTGGGGTGCAGGCATAAATATCTCAAAAAAACAAGCACCGTTGTTGGCAGTATCAGAGAGGAATGGATAGGGAAAGGGAATTCCCCTCTGATGTCAGGATCCTACAATAAACTGTGTGGGTGCAGGGTTCTGCCAGGATGGAGCTCATTGAAGGATTTATGGCTATCTGTGGTTTCAGCCATTAGGAATGATCGTCTTTATATTATGGCTGTACTGCATTTTTTTAAAGACAAACAGGGAGGTGTTCAATTTCCCAGTACTGTGAATCTGGCACCTTTCATGAGCACGTGGCATAATATGCTGAAAAAGTCTATGTTTCTAGGCTTAAACAAGACAATCAAGTTGAAACTTAGTCAGTTATGAGAGAAAGTTAAAAGTAAGTTCAGGTTCCATTAGGCTTGGCAAGCCAGTCAATTGATCAGTCAAATGCATCAATTGACCAGTATTTTTTTTTAAATCATAGTCAAACACTATCAAATATTCCAGCAAGATTGCCTTGATGGAAGTGGTGCTTCTTCCCAGTTACATAATGGCACTATTCTTTCATTTTTTAAAACTTTATTTCATCATGTTTCACATCTTTCAATAATTCAGTTAAGTAATTTATGTTATGTTACTAGGCATAAGTATCTATCTAAAGCTAAGCTGATCGAAGACTACAAAATCTTACTGTTGTTGTTGTTTAAATAAAGCAGTGCTTTAAAATATTTTTTGTATTATTTGATCAATATTTGAATGGTCAGTTGAGTAAATATTTATGGAATGGTCAAATGCCCAATGGTAGGTATTACACCTAACCATAAGTTCCTCCAGTCATGGTTGTGGTTTCATAAGTGTTTTGGTTTGTTTTTTAATTACTTTGCCTGTTACTTTGTGAAAGACCCATACAAATAACAAATGACATCATAGGGCCCTCATCCTGCAAACTTCTCCACAAAGCCCGATCCAGGAATACAGTGCTTCACATAGGGATCAGCCAGCACACAAATGGTAAGCTCATAGGATCCGGGTATATTCAATGAACAGCAAAATGTACTAGACACAAAGTTCTGTCAAATGCATAGAGCAAACAAACTAAAACAATAAATATTCCCCTCTACTGTCTTTCATTGATACTAGCCATAGGTGTTACTTATGACAATAGTAATTTAAAAGTTAGATAAATATGATTTTTCACATTGAAAGTTCCTTTTAAGATGAGAGGTATCTCTTGCTCATCTAAAGCTGCTGTCATCAGATCTGGTTCCTGGACAGAATCATATTATGTCACTGATCCTTTCTGTGCTCCAGATTATAAACAACAGTACAGAACTGCCACAGCAGAGTGTGTTTGATTCTCATTACTGAACTTGTTTGACAGCCAGAGAACATGAGACCAGGGATTAGTGAAGTGCTCTTAAGCACAACAGTCAAGAAAGGGATACCGTCTTTCTTCTGACCACTGTAAAAAGGGATGCTTCCAACCCCAACCCATCCACTTACTTTTAAGAAATGCATGAATCTGAAGTATTCAAGTACCTGCAGTATTGTGTAGTCACTGCAGTGTGTGGGTGATGGGTGCAGCTTTAACTGTAACAAATCAATAACTGGGGCTTGACGATAAAAACACATTAAAAACATGACTGTGAGGAAGCTGTATAAGGGCTGGTGTGGGGATGGCTTAAGGAAAACTCAAAGGAGCACCAAGAGGCAGGAAGGCAGTTGGAACTGGAACTCTGACATAGCTGCTGATAGTCTCACGCACCTTTTTCTAACACTTTCAAAGATGTCAGGGGAAACAGACAGGTATAGGAGGGAAGCAGCTGTTGCTGCTGAAGAACACAAGAGCTTTCTAGCTGCTGCTGCCATTTGGAGAAGGAAGCAGCTCTTGTCAGTGAGTCTAGCAAGACCTGTTAAGCCAAAAGGTACATCCATATTTCCTCTGCAGACAAAATCAGTTCAGTATCTTTCCAAGTACAGTTCTGCTTTCACCCCACTCAACATGCATCATTTGTGCAAGTCTCTCCTCTTCCCCCGGTGGTTGTAACTCTACTTTTTGAACCCATCATGAGGAGTTATGCTACAGTTATTTCCAGAAGAGTGCCAGCAACCCTTGTGTCACACCATCAAATGGAGGTATGGGCTGAAATGTCAGGTAATCCATCCATCAGCTAAAGAGTTTTGACCTCAATTTGCAGCTGGGGTGTAGGATATCATAAGTAGAAAGCATTAATTTCAATAGATGTGAAAGGCCCAAAAAGAATGGAAATCACCTATATTGCATTGCAACTGATAATTGCCATTTGTCGTAGCTAGCTACATGACATGATACATACTCAGAGTCATGAGTAACTAGGTACTTACAGAGTCTAAAAATGATGCTGTGGCAGATAACAAGTAGGAGAACTTGAAAAGAGAGAGAGGAGCTCTTTGAAACCAAAAATTTAGCATGCACATACCTGGCTATGGCACATCACATGCCATGAAGTTTGCTTATTCCTGACTGGGGTAATTAATTGTCTGGGTATCCATAACTCTGTCATGTAGATAAGCAGCACCAACCAATGCAGGGAACGTCCACTTGAATTCCAGACTGTTTAATGAGTATTAAATGTATGTACTATAGTAATGTCTGTTATCTCAGTGCTTTGCATACGATGGTTGGGAGATTGCCCCAACTTATGGAAAAAGGCATGAGGGGAGATCCTGTTGTCGAATGTGTGAGAGTAACTGCACAATTCCCTTTGGGGCATTTTTTTTTTCCAGATTCTGTAATCTTGAGGGCAAAAAGAATGGCAAGGTTGTTTGTTTAAAACACAATAAAAAGAAGCCATGGTGGCAGAGTTATGTCCCAGATATCCATGTTCACCAGCTATCCCCAGGAAAACATGCAAGCTTCGGACATACTGCTGCTCTGGCAGCTTTTAAAACATGGAACACTGTGAGCAGAACTAGAGGGCTTGCATGGCACTCGAAGCATCCACTTCTAGAGATGTGGCTTCAAAATCAGCTGAATCCTGAGACTAGGATAGATTACTGGGGTCCACAATGGTTCTGGGACCTCTAGGCTCTCTCTTGATCCTAGCAACTTCTGACTTTTTGATGTCTTATCATCTGAAATCCCCATACATTGTAATTTCCCTAATCCCTGGCATTCAGTTTATCTCATTCTGAAGGATGAAAGGTGGAATCAGTGCTACCAGCATTTGAATCTGTTGCTCCTTTGAGTCTAGGCATTTTGAAATTTTGTGCTTAATCCATGAATGTTTCTCATTTCTCATTAAAATATTGGATTAGATCAACCTTTTGGAGTATGTTTTAGCTGCCCTTTCATTCCTTTCTACTGTAATTTATATTGGGGACGTCCCAAAGCATTGTGATCTTTCACAGGGAATTGTTCTTCAGGAAGTACGAGATCAGATCACACTGATCTTGAAATATTCCTTATATATAATTACATATACAGTCTTTATCCATGAATAGGAATACATAAAGTTAGAATAACATGATTTTTTGTGTGAGATACTGAACCCAACAATTAAATATGCATTTTTGCAAGAATAAACAAGTACATGACACTTTTAAGATGAGTTTTAGTTAAAATTATCTAAAAAGGAGCAACCCCTTGTTTCCAGAATCTCAGCCTAGAGGGATTCACGCTTACTGCCTAACCCAGCAGCCTTCACTCTCCCTGTGTGGCAAACAGGGGCAGCAGCAGCCAGGAGGAGTTCAAAGCAGGGGTGTGGGGGGCTAATGGCTTTCCCTGTAAAGCAACTAGCACCAATTACAAGTCAAGACCTTAAAACCATATTCCAGGCTCTTCTTGCCCTTGGACTTTAAGTTCCTGATTCTCACCTAAATTACATAGTGAATTTGGACAATTTGCTCCACCTCTTCACGTGTGCCTGTCACAAGCTCCTCACAGGGATTAATTCTGAGTCCAACTGTAATATCAATAATGTTTTGTGACAATGTGCGTTGAAAAAAAATCTAGGGGCCAAATCTCCTCCCAAAAGGTAGGAATAATTCCTATTTAAGACAATGGTTATAACTTGAATCCTGCAAGGGGAGAAGAGAGCCCAAGGATGAACAAATGTCTTTGCACAAATGAAAGGATTTGAGATATGGGCATATGGAAAGAGAGAGGGCTAACTAAAATTCTACACTTCTGTGTGTTTGGTAGTAAATTGTAAGACATACTGGTCAGTTCTGGTGAAATACAATCCTATTGCGTGATCAACATAAACATGAGATTGCCTGAAATCCTGATGGTCATAAAATTGGCAAAAAGCAGCCATTATGTGGAAGCCAGAGCAAATCTTAAACCAGTTCAGGATAAGATTGAAGAGCGCCCTCAGTCATTTGCAATTCATGCAGTACAGAACAACAAGTTGAGTGGTCTAGTGTAGGCAAGGTCTTAGAACCATATAGTGTAGGATATTTGTAATATCCTCAATGAAAGGTGCTTTATAAATACAGTGGGGACCCGTTAACAAGCGACCAGTTAGCGCACGGATCTGGTTAACGCATGCTCTGGTCATGTCCCCCAAAGCCAGCAAGTTAACACGCGGGACTCAGTAGTGCACGCTGCCTACAAGCAGAAGTTGGCCAGGGCAGGAAACACGTGGAGCGAGCCTTAGTAGTGCTGCCTTTTACTTTTCATGAGCCTTGGACACAGTCTTCGGGCTGGCAGGGAGCAGCGGGGATCCGGATGCATCCCCAGCTGTTTCTGGACGAGCTAGGAAGCTTCCGCCGCAGGGGCCATCCGGATACACTCCCTCCCCCCGTGGCTTGCCGGTGCGGCAGAAGCTCCTCTGCTTGTCTGGCGGCAGATGGGGACAGATCCGGATCCCTGCAGCCCACCAGTGGTGGCAGAAGCTTTGCGCCACCGCTGGCAGGCTGGGGGAATCTGGATCTGTCCCCAGCTGCCATGGGACAAGCGGAGGAGCTTCCGCCACACTGGCAAGCCATGGGGGGGGGAGCAGATCCGGATGGCCCCCAGAGCAGAAGCTTCCCAGCTTGTCCAGAAGCAGCTGGGGACACATCCGGATCCCCGCTGCTCCCTGCCAGCCCGAAGACTCTGTCTTCAGGCTGGCTAGGGTCCCTGGCTGCTGGCTCTGCACTGATTTGTGCACCGGGAGCGCTTTTTGCTGTTTGGACATGTGCAGAGCTTAGGGGGAACACTGGTCCCATTTACATGCAGTCTGCTTAACCCGCGATCGCCGGGGCTTGTCCCCCGACGCCTGCATGTTAACAGGTCCCCACTGTAAATGCAAATATTAATTGCTTCTCAATACCTCTGTGAGTTAAATCCAGTTTGCAGAAGTTGTGCATGGATAATATACTTTCAGCCCCTCCTGTCTCTTACACAATTTTATATCTATCAATATGAAACATCTCTGGTCCATTTTCTGTAGTAAAATTTTAACACTTAATTATATCTACAAAATGAAAAGGCGAAGAATGAAGGAAGAAATCAATATGTTGTCATGGTTTGGTGATCTCTCATGCTTATGTACTGATCAGTGTAAACAAAAGTTATGTTTACAGCAAAGCAGATACCCCTGGAACTGCAAGCATGCAGTAAGCATTGTTTTAACAGTACATTTTGTTCTGCTGCAAGGGAAGAGATAAAGTCAGACAATTTTTCTCTGCAGTGTGAGTCATGTGTACTTCCACTATCCCACCAGAAACAAACAAACAAAAACCCCTCATTTTTCTCTTCCCCCATATTTTTTTTTTTTGCTATTAGTACTGATTTTTGTTCAGAAAGCAATTTTCAGTAAATCCTCCATCTTCTTTGAGACTAAAGAGGCCTACAGTTGTCAAAGTGAGAAATTGCACCTGCATAAGCACACATCAGAAACTGTCCTGAAACGCTGCTGCAAGCAAAACTCTCAGTGTAATCAATGGGAGTTTTGCTGGTCTCAGATTTGCAGGAGCAGGCCCTTAATGAACAGAATTCTGAAGACAATTAAGACTGATTCTGCAATATGGTAAATTTATTCTTGACTTCAATAGGAGTTTTGACAAAGATAGAGAATACAAAGAGTCTATAAAAACACTGCCAACATATATTTATTGAGAGGAAGGATGGCCTAATGGTTGGGACCCTCTCCAAGAACATGAGGGATCTGGATTTAAGTTTCTTCTCTAGTGTAGACTTCCTGGGTGACTTTAAGGCAAGTCACTTAGCCTCTCTGTACCCTGGTTTCCCATCTGTAAAATGGGCCTAGATGTAAGGTGAATGGCAGACTAGGTACTAAGGCAAGAAACCTTATCAGAAGTTGGCCCCACTGTTGGTGTTGGAAAAAGGAGATGATGATGAATATATATGCCAGCATTAAGCATTCACTAACTGAGTTTATTAGAGGAAGAAGAGATGATGTTCTCTCAGTGGTTTTCCTCCTAGACTTCCCAGCTCAGATAGCCACAGTGGAGCTTCTAAAAAGAAAAAAAGCTGTGTCTTAGTCTATACCCATGGTTCCCAACCTCTGGTCCGTGGACCCCTGGGGGACCACAGAGGTGTTGTAGGGGGTCCGCAGACATTCACCCCAGCCGGGGCTGGATCCCAGCAGTGCCGGCACCACTCCGCAGCAGGGGCTGGATCCTGGAGACACTGGCACTCCCTGCCTGGGGAGGCTGCATAATTTTTTTCATTTTAAAAAGGGGACTACCCACTCAAAGATTGGGAACCCCTGGTCTATAAAGTGGCATGATTTCGGCAGCGATCAAAGGGAGGTACACAAAGTACTTAAAATTCCTCGTGTATCTCCCTTCAGTTGCCTACTGTCTACTTATTGCAGTATCTCCAGTGCACCGATTTGGAGGGAAATACCTTCCTTCTGGCACGGCACTATTCCTTCTGCAGAGGTGGTCTTATAAAATTAGCTTCCTGATGGACTGAATGGATCTTCACAGGCCCAATCAGTTGATTTGGAAGATCAGTCTGACGGCAGTGAATTTGCCATCATCCATGAAGACCAGCCGTATGTCATAGAGACAGCATTCTCTGCTTCCTAGCTCTTCTTTCCCTGATAGACTGAATCCCTGTCCTTTCTTCCTGTGGTTGCAGGGGTTAAAGTATAATCTGGTGGGCCCCCTGCTGCACACTAGCTCCTGGTCCCCAAACACCAGCCCCCCACCCCAGCTACTTTCTCCAATATCCATTCTCCTGTCCCCAAAATCCACCCCCAGCGTTTGGGGCCCTAAAATTAGAAAAAGGTGCTGGAACACTGCGTTCCGAGTCTCGCTATTTTCCAGTGGTGGGCCCCAGAATGCAGTGTTCTGGCACCATTTTCTATTTTTAGGGGGGCCAGAATGCTGAGCCTCTAAAAATAGTGGGCCCAGAAAGGCATTCCGGGCTGTTCCAGCCCACTTTAAGCCCTGTGCGGTTGATAACATGACCCAATATATTTGGGAATCTACAAGATCTCTTCTGCTTCTAATACAGTTGTTTTGTTTGTAGAAAACAAGAAGGTTTATTATTCAAGCTCTGCCAGTGGCAGTTTTCAGTTGAGATCCCAATTAGCCCAGGGTTGTTCTGGAATCCCAGCCTCTTAAAAGAAAACATCACTGAAAATCAGCACATGAAAATACTGTAGACCTGACAAGATGAGGCAAGAGATCTTGGACTCAGTAATGAAAAGTGTAAAAAAAACCCAACTACAGAAACAAACAAACAAACAAAACCCCCAGGGAGTCCTTTGGTACTTTAACAAATTTATTTTTCTCATGAGCATGAGTAAAATCCCACAAAAACTCATGGGACAAATGAACGTTAGTTCTTTAAAATACCACAGGACTCCCTGTTTGTTTTATTGAACTAGACTAACACAGCTACTTCTCTGGAGCATAAGAAAATATCTGTAGCAAGATCTTTATTTTCAAACAGACCTAACTTTAAAGCAGTACTAGTATGGACAGTACGATTTTTTAGTACTGTGAAAGTGAAGGGGGAAAAGATCTTATTTTCCACACAGGTGCAGGATGTCACAAGACTTTGTTCTTATTCTGTTGAACTCAAACAGTTATAACCAAGATCAGGTTTGTGGCATATTTCTCTAATTCCACTTTAAATGAATCCTGTTTGAAAATCTCTTTGAAAATTTTATTCAGATAGCATAGAGACACTGTCAACTTGAAAAATCACTTTCTGGTCTGAAAGTGTTGTGCCTCATGTTGTTACAAGAAGCACTAACAGTATTATACACTGGAAAATAGTTTTAAAAAAAAGACTTGGATTTGTAGCTTTGTTATATCAGCAATCATTTCACTCCAGTTTCTCCTTTACTCAAATGAATATCAGAAACATCAATAGGCAGCAGGAAATGCCCCACAAAGTTGTTTAAAGAACATTTTAAAAGATTTTGACTTACTGCTTTTAAGATTTAAGTGAGAAATTAGATTTAAAAAAAAAAGTCAAGTCACTACTATCAGATTCTAGCATGCACCCCAGACCATTGGGGGGCTGTGTGTGCCACCATATGCTCTGCAACTTAAGAGTGCCTCACAGTGCTTTGTTGTTGTTGGTCCCAAATAGCTTATCCATCTGAAGATGACACCCTGAGTATAGTAGCTGCAGCTCTCATTCAGCAGCTCTGACCCCAGCTGCCAGCCAGTAACATACCAGTCACGCTCCCGCTTCCACCCACCATTTGTTACTATTTGCAGGATGGCCTCAATACACTCTCAGTCCTGAATTTTATGCAAAATGTGTGTCTTGCAATGTCCAGCCTGCTCCTAAATGGTTCAGATTTAAATCTTTTGTTAAGAGAATGTTATTAAAAGAACAGTTATATGGTTAATATAAAGAGCAGCAGGGTATCCAGGGGCAGAGTAGAGGTCATAGAGAAGGTTCACGTTATGGCAATAATTATAAGTACAACCAGGACATGACCTGACGTATCCTGGATAGAGAAGCCAAAAGACCAGGGGTTTGGCATATAAGTGTTAGGAAATTCAGAAACATTGCTTTTATAGAGTTACAGAGGGTATATGAGGTGCAGTGAAAGGGAACCATATATGTTAGGAAAAGTGGGCTGTCCTGAATTGCATCAGTAGTATGGAGTGGAGCGTCCATTAGTAAATATGTTCTTGTAGGGGAGCAGGCAGGTCTCTGTGTCCTCTTGGCAATGATATGCATAGGCAGTTCTGCTTACACCTCATGGTACTACCTGTGTCTGATGATGTGTTTGATGTACATGTCTCTGGACCAGCTGATGGTGTCAGACACCATGAGGTGGCGCATCAGCCAGATGTAGTTCCTCCACGTGCCCTCACAACACACTCATTGATGGGGTTCCAGGTACCCAGGGCTCTGACAATCAGAGCATGTGTCTGCACTTCATAGCCCTTGGCTCTGATGGTGTCAGTAGGGGGACATATTTCTTCTTTTTATGGACCCAAGCTCTGTGAAAGGTTGAGGTCCAGTTTTCAGCCAGGACCATTACCCTTGTGAAGGGTCAGCATTCATCAATTTGCTAGTTTAACTGGAATTACCAAACAGTTTGGTTTAAATGCAAACACTGGATTCATTTAAATTAAAAATAAAATGAAAAATTAGGCTTAAAATCAGAAATGGCTGCAAGAGAATGCTTTCTAGCTACAACTTAAAAAACTAGATGGGGTTCAAGGTAAAATCCTTACCATACATTCCCACTAACATGTCTGGCTAAATTCTCATGTCAGGATCAACTTGAAAAGTCAAAAGGCTGGTTCCTTTGTCTTCTGGGGGGGGCGGGGGAAAGGCGAGAGAGAGAGAGAGAGAGATCACTTGTAGTTTTCTGCTCCTTCCTTTTCAAGTCCAGTGAACCTCTGAGGTGGATTCTTCAGCTGGTTACACATCAAAGCAAAAGTTTATTCAAACAATAAAAAAAAAAAAAAAAGACATGAAGTCTGGTGGTGAGGAAAGGTCCATGTTCTTTCTTCTCTTTTGTTTTTGCTGAAATGCAAATTTGCTTTGACTTATGTCATCTCTTCTCCCGGCCATCTTGAGGACCCTGTTTACTATTTAACTGTAGAATGAGGTAAACCACACATTTCTTCAGTTAGGTTCCTTCGGCCTAGGCTGTCCTGCGTGGTTTCAAATGTGTGCTAAGAACATCGTATAGGGAGCATTCATGACACTGCATATAATGTTGCTGCACACATTTCACCATGATATTATTGATCAGTGAGTTGTTAGTTTTCAAATGATACTGGCTCACAAGGCAAATTTTGTACAAAGATTGTTACAACATTGTTCAGGGTGTGAATGATACAGGAGTCCTTTTGGTCACAACACCCACCAAGGATCAGAAAGCCCATGAAGGAGAGTCCTTCAGGGGTTATTGCAAAATTTACCCTCCACTGCAACTAGCAGCAAAGCCCAAGCAAGAGGTTGCTGGAGGAAACAAAACTGTAGAAAGAGCTAGTGTCTCCCTTCTTTTTAGAGGAGTGCTTTTTTTAAAAAATTATTTTAATTGATTGTCTTTCTGAAGTGAGGCAAATCAGAAGTGATTGCCTATGGATACCATTTGGATCATGCAAAGATGATGGGGAGTGCTATCTATCACCTCTCACACAGCATTGCCTAGTGCTGGGAATGTAGCTTTGTATCTTGCAATGAATAGCGAATTACCCAATAGTAAGGCCTCATTTAAACTACAGATGCTACAGTGGTATAGCTGTGGGCCATAGCTATGCAATTGTAATACCATTACATTCACTCCCGCTACAGTGGTAGAAAGGGATTTGTTGTTGCAGCTGTAGGAATTCCACCTTCCTGAGCAATGGTAGCTAGGTCAAAGGAAGCATTCTTCTGTTGACCCTGGTGCTGTGTCTACAACAGAGGCTAGGTCAGAGTAGCTGCAGCACACAGGGGTATAGAGCTTTCAGGGCCCTGTGCATCAGAGCTACATCAACCTTAGTTTTAGATGTAAACCAAGCCAAATTTGTACTACTGCACCTTTACATACTAGGGGTTTTCCTACCTGTTTGCAGTCAGGGATGCAGTGCTGTGAAACAATTCAAGGTGGAGAATCATCATGATAGATTAACTCTGCGCTTGCTTTGTCGCTGATGCCTTTGTTCTTTATCATTTTTCCTGATCTAAAGGCAGTTATCTCTACTAAAAGTACGTTAGCTTCTGTCAATGAAAAAACACAGTTGGAGGCTGATCTTTGAATTAGGCACATATTGTTCACATGGCCTGCTGTGAATGGCATCAGTTCAGATATCCACAATCTGCTTGGGTTTCAAACCACCAACAAATCATCATGAGAGGGGTTGGGGGTATTGTTAGACAATCACTTTAGGCAGTGCCTCACCCTCTCCTGATTTAGTAGGAGTGGCTGTGCTTATAGCAGGGAGTTGGACTGGATGACCTCATGAGGTCCCTTCCAACCGTATGAGTCTATGATTCTATGAGACAAAACCTTATTCTTGTAAGCCTGAGTAGGCCAGGCCCTGACAACTAGTCCCAGTTTTCATGGGTAAATTATCACATTAAAAGTGATCAAGACAAGTTTGACTCAGCATTTAAAATGGTTCGTCCTGTTGGTGATAATGGATTTACTTGCATTCAGGTTTATCTTACTAAAGTCACTAAAACAACAATTGGTAATGATCAGTGCCTCTGTTTTAAAAAGGCCAAAGAATAGTATGAATTGGAGGAAAAACCAGGCGTGCTACCAGGAGTATCACTTTGGTGGTACCACAGCAGAAAAAATAATTACCAGGCTATACTCAACAATTAATAGTTCACACACCATGCTGGAGACCTGTCTTGTTCAGAGACAAAAAACGACCCAAGCTTCAAAGAAAAAAGGGAAGAATTTTATTTTAAATGCACTGTTGTAAAAGCTTGCAAAGATAACTGAATAAATGGCCAAACTAAAAGAGGGTAGTTTTTAAAACTTATCAAATTGCATTCATGGTATTTATCTTTTGCCTGTGCAGTAAAAAGTGCCAGATGTTATACAAAAAAGGAATGTCAAAACATGACAGGGTCATAATACCCAAAAGGAACAGTCAAATGTTCATTTTTAGTAGAGCTCTCTTGCTTGTAAAAACAAGAAAATTTGCATTCAGTACAATAAACCCCATCACATTTATCTAAGACTTGCTTTCCTATAGCCTGTGGGGGTTTTAGTTCTTTGAAGCTTTCTTTTGATTACTGCTTACATTGTATATAGAAAAAAAATTCTGAGGAAAAAGTTTGTGATGGAACCTTTTAGAAATTATTGTCAACATTCTTAGCTTCTAGTAGCACCAGCTGAAAGAAGTGTGGCCCATTGGGTAGTAAGTTAGGAGACTGGCTAGATACTGATACACAGAACTTCACTTTCCATTTTAAAATGGGAAATGGAAACACAGGAAACAGTATCCTTTTCCGCTGACATGGAAGGATGAAAAAAAATCTCTGTGTAATAGCTAAGTGTCACTGGGTTGTTTTAAGTGCATTTGGGTTATTTTTATGCATAATATAGGGTACTGAAGAATCTAGGTAAAGTCAACTTTTCATTGTCATTTTGAATAAGGATAATTTATTTAGGGATGTAACAGGGAGTAAGTTGCTTTAACAGAAGACTGGACTAGATCATTTAATAGGTCTCTGCATCTTTAGTTTCTGTACTTCAATGCAATCCAGGTCATACAGCCATTAACAGTTAATACCAACTCTACAAGCTAATGTACGCATGTTAACTAGGCCTCCCCATCCTTATATATTGAAAAGGCTGCACATGGAAAAACCTAATTCTGTATATTCATTGCAATGTGTGATATAGGAATCAAGTAAGTTTTCATGTGCATATATTAACAGATATTTAAATAAATGCACGGAATTTATTATTAACTGAATTTTGCTTTAGCACCTAACCTAATAATGAAAATAAACACAGCTGCTATATGCCTCGCTTTGAGACTATATAATGTATTTCTACATGTTATTCTATAGTTGAAAGTCATGTACTGGACATTTTTTCCCAAATATTCATTTTATAGTTTTCTAAATCATATTTCTTCAGCCATGTGGAAGGCAGCTGTCCTCTGATAGGACAAATTCTGCAGTAACCTTAAAGCTTAATATATTGTCATAACTTAGCCTTTGAGTTATGTAAATACAACAAGAAGACCTGAACAGTTTTCTCTTCATGTGAAGTTACCTTCTGCTCTTAAGGTTTAGGCAAGTCAAATAAAGCTAAATAGGATTTAACCCAGTTTACCAAAAAACCCAAATACACACACCACATCATGTCACATTTAGGCAGGGAAAAAAACATAAAGGACATGCTTTTCGATAACATCACTTAGTAAACTGACAACAGCGATAGTTTTCAATGAAAGTGAATGTTTTGTCAAATAGCACCTCATTGCCTGAATGTAGTTTCCCTTAGGGTTTGCATCAATAATTATTTTACAGAAGACTTCTGCTTCCATTTTCTCAGTTGTCATTTTCATAAGGACCTTGTTCTTTGTTTACTGGCAAGGCAGGTGGGTAGCAGAGATTACAGCCTTCTGTGCAAAAACTGCTCATTTTATTGTTACCCATTCACTTAGTCCTCATCCTCTGTCTACCTCATCAATTTCCCAGGATGCTGGGAAACTTAAACTGTAAATCTCTTTGGCATACAAACTGTCCTTCTACTATATGTTTGATCAGGGCAATGCACTATGGGGCTTTGGTCCCTTATGTCCCCTATAAATAAAAGTAAATCATCTTCAGCCCTAATAATGGTTATTTTGGACAAAAGCGGTGAGGTGATTAATGACAATGTTTTGCCCAAGGGAATAACCATGAGACTTATTAATACTGATTATTTCAATTTTGGAATTTGTCTTTAAATTACGATGGAAGACAACAAAGGCTATGTCCACACGCAGCATGTTGTTTTGAAATAAAGCCCTTATTTTGAAACAAGTTAAATCGAAGTAAAAAAATGTGCAATCAAAATAAGGGAAAAGCCTCAATCGAAATAGCATGTCCAAACACAGGACTTGCTATTTTGATTTAGGAGAGGGGCATGATGGGTGGTGTGGCAACATGGCCCCCCAGCAGGGCCATGTTGCCAACAAATGCCCTGCCACTGGCTCTGGAGAGCCAGTGGCAGGGGAAAAAATGCGGGGGGGGGGACAGATGGGGACGCCCCTCTTCGCCTGGCTTCCCCTGCTGCCCCTCTGTCCCACCACCCTAAGCGGGGGCATGGGTCACCTAGCCCCCTGCTACCCCCTTTCCCCACCCCAGCCTCAAGGCAGGAGGAGGGGGCTAGGAGCTCTAATGGACTGGGAGCTGCTTGTGGCAGACAGCAAGCAGCTCCCAGCCTGGTCAATTTCACTGTGAAACTGAGCAGGCTGGGAGCTGCTTGCAGTCTGCCGCAAGCAGCTCCCAGCCCCATTGGGCTCCTAGCCCCCTGCCCCTACCTTTAGGCTGGAGTGGGGAAAGTGGGTAGCAGGGGGCTAGGCAACCCATGCCTCCATGGCAGGGACCCTGCTCTGCCCCTGCCCCAGCTGGGCGTCTGCCCCCCCAGCCGGGGCAGGGGCAGGTGCTGCCGCAGCCCTGCCTGCCCCCTGCCCACCTGCCTCCGGGGCTGGGGCAGGGGCTCCGGCAGCTGGCTCTGCCCACCCACCCGGGCTCCCTGCTTGCTGCCTGGGGTGGGGGTGGGGGAGTGGCAGCCGACTTTGCCTCCCGCCCTGGCTCTGGGGGAGCTGCCGGCCCCACCAGTTTTGAAATAACCGTCATTTTGAAAAAGCGGTTTAAGCTGTTTCAAAACGACTGCTCTTATTTTGAAATGACGAGCTCCGTCGTTTCGAAGTAAGAAAACGTCATGTGGACCAAAAACTTTATTTCAAAATAACCAGTGTTATTTCAAAATAAAAAAAGACGTGTGGACATACCCAAATACCATGCAAAATCTCTTCTTAACTATCCAATCAGTTAGTTTAAAGACCCAGCAGCCATCTGTATAAGCACCTCATTACAATAAAAAGAAATAGAGAGAAAGAAAACTGTATTTGAAATAAGTTGGTGGTTTCTGTCCTGTGAATAGTAGACAGATACTTGCACTGAGCTTGGTAGTCTTAACAGAAATACAAAGATTATTTGGATGGACATGAACAGGACTAAAACAGCTGAGATATGACTTCAGGCTGGCACCACTCTGAAATTACAGTATTGATCTTTAGTATCTCACGTTTCATTTGTACAAAAGAATAGATCTTTAGCTATTATGGTTGAAGAAATTGTGAATCAAATATAACCAATTTAGAGGTTCCAAAGAGGGCAGCCATGTTAGTCTAGTTCAGTAAAACGAACAAGGAGTCCTGTGACACTTAAAGACTAACAAATTTATTTATTGTATGAGCTTTCAGGGGAGAAAATCCCACCTCATCAGGAGTTCATGCAATAAATGTGTTAAGCGTTAAATGCCATGGGGGACTCCTTGCTCAATGTAGAGGTGAATTAGAGAGCTGGGACCAATAGCTCTGAGTATTGTAAAATGCCCATTCATCTCAGGAAAATATTAGTTCAGATAACCACTGCTGTTAATTTAAATGCCAACTCCGTTAACCATTTCAGTACTTGTGAGAAAGGGGGTCACTGAGCTACACAATTTATACTGAGTGAGATCTCATTGTGGTGCCACAAGTGGGTGCTATCTGACACAATGACCTGTTACTTTTTGATTTTGGATAAAGAAAGGAGCCTGGCCCCAGAAAAGTAGCAGAGCCTTGGGCATGTTCAAGCCCCACTGAAGGGGAGCCAAGCTACATACACAATCATATTTGAAATACCTGCACTTTGACAGATGTTTTGGTTCCTCACATGTGTGCCGTACTTCGTAAGCAGAGCTTAGAAGGACTCCACTGCCTTCTCTCCCCATCCCACAAATCTGACCTTCTGAACATGGAGACTAAATTTCTTCCAGACCATATCAGGGTTGTGGGTTGGTGGCAGGAATGTAAAGAAAGTAGCTCTACTGCTGTGTACAATGGACTTGTTCTATGGATAAAGGAAGACATCAGGTACCAGGAGAATGAAAATGACACCACTTGCAAAGATGTTTGTATGTGTGAATATTTTTTTTAATAAGAGGATTTGTTCAAAAACCTTCCAAATTGTAAGCTACAACCTATACAAGAGCATCTTGTATATAGAAAAGTTAAACTGTATAGCTATAGGAACTAGGATGTAGGCAGTTTTGTCTCACAGTCTAAGCAATAGTGAAGCAGGATAAGGATTGCAGAAGGGAGGCAAGAACATGGTCCAACGTGGCAGTAACAGTCAGTTTGCAAAGTCTCTTAGACAGTGCACCCACATCACTCCCCAGTTTATTTAATGGATGTGAACCAATCAGGCAGCTGCAGCCTTTGGGTGCTCTGATAGGATGTCCTATGGAATCAGACCTTCTGGGATTAATGAGATACTACTTCAGCCAACTCCTTTGATGGCGATGTAGAAACGCCTGTGAGCCAGCCCTGGGTTCTAGGCCTGGGCTCTCACAGCCTAACAATAGCATCATGTCCTTTCACCTGCATAGTCTACACAATCCATCTCCTTTGTAGACTTAAACCAAAAAAAAAAATCTGTTAAAATATTTACTGTATCAAGTGTGATGAAAATTTTAGTAATAAATCAGAGATGACTTGGAAACCACGAATGAAATAGTCCCAGGAGGATTACAAAAGTGCCCTGGGCATTTAATGTCTGCCTGCCCCTATGCATACATGTTTGCACTTTGTTTCATAAAGTTTAATTTCCATGGAAAGGAGCATTTTATTTTAAAGACCACAGGCGAGAATTATTTAAATAGAGTGAATGACTTACCCAGAGTAATCATAAAATCTGAAGCAAGTGTTTATTTCAGTAGCAACAATTGGAGAAATATTGTTTATCAAACAAGGTTTACATGAAATTTAATTTTTTGAAAACTTTAGCAATTTTGTAAATGCTTTCACTCTGAAACCTTGACCCAGATGACATATACAATATTAAAAATTAAAGATATTGGTCAGAGAATCAGTTTGTTACAGTACCAATGCGGGCATGTTAACATCTAGTTGCTAATGTATTCCAGCATTCATAACCTGAAAATTATCAGGATTCAACAAACAAAAGCCCAGTTAGCCTGCTATGTTCTTCCACTTCTGTGTACTCTCCTCACTGTCTGCTCTACCTGCTGACTGGCTCCATAAGAAGAGTGAGGTTTTGAGCATCTGGCATCTCTAGTTTCCATCCCTCTGAGTTTTTGGGGTCCCTTTCAGTCTTAATCTCAACTTTCAAAACATAAATGTTATTTTGCCTGCTGGAATACTAGTAGGATAGCCTAGGAACTGTGCAGCTTTACCACTGAAATCAGAAACAGACTTTACATATGGAAAATTTTTTAGTACAACATTTCTTTAACTAATGATACATCTTCACTCACGGCCGTAAATTTGCCATCATCAGATCAACGTTTCCAGATTGATTGAGTGGTCAGTGAAGACCCCGTCAATCAATCCAGAAATCACTGCATTAAAATCACCTCCTCAAGTGGCGTAGCAGTGTGTCAACAGGAATGCATTTCCCATCAGTGCAGCACAGTGAAGAAACCACACAGAAGAGGAGTTACAAGCTCAACTGGAGTTGCACAAGCTATTCAGTGGGCCTCCCATCGACTGCCACTAAATTTCAAACTAAATGCAGACCAAGCCAAAGTAAACTCGTGAATATCACATCTGCTTAAACTCAGAGTATTATTAATGGCACTGCAAGTACCTTGGTCTTCTGAAAAGTTTTAAAATAAAAAGCTCTTGGTCATTAAGACCTGGCTGTATGTTTGCTTGGTTCGCATTCTTTCCAAGTGAAAGACTAAGGACATGTATTATGTTGCTGATTTCCCAGTACCTATTTGGGGCAATCCTTCAGTCCTCACTCTGACAAAACACTATTAAATACATGGACAATTTTCTTGTGCAAGAGGAGTAGATCAGACCCATAGACCTAGTCTGTGGAAGTACTTTGCATGTCTGATGTCCATTGTATAAATGGGAATTTTTCATGCAAAACACGTACAGAATCAGTGTCAAAGACAACAATGCTCTCAAAAACAGAGTACAGCTAAAAAGGAGTAAAGGACACCTACTGCCTAGTGTTAGTGATTCAAAAGTGTAAATTACTCAGAGGCATGCTGCTTCAGCAAATTCAGATTTTGGTCATTTGGCCATAATCATGATTGTTCTTCCAAAGGCTATAAATTTTTCCAAAATAAATAGGACTGAAACACATTTTAATTCAGCCCATGACTGTGATTACTCATTCTTACCACATATCTATATAAAAATATATATCATCTAATTACAAAGGCTGTCTGTATTAGACCAAATCAGAAAATGTCATAGATAACTTTTGGCAAATAATTCCCTATAAATCAAGCAATATTAATAATAGGCACCAATCCAGTGAAACTCAGAATACCTTTTGAAGTAGTAAGATTTGTCACTTCAGAGCATTTTTCATTTTGAACAAAAATAAAGAACTTTTGTAACCTTAAGCATACAGATTTTAAAACATTTAGATCAGAAATATTTTGCTGAATATATGGCAGCACAGAGACTGCAGCAGTTTACTGGGTCACACCTGGTTTATGCAGCAGAGTTAGATCAACATCTGGCATTGTACATCAACCTAATTGTGCCATTGTACGCATTGTCTACAGCCTTGCTCCTGCCAGTGTAAGTACCCCTACTATACTGACACGATACCTACACCTCCACAAACAACATAGGACTTAAGTTGGTGTAGAACGTTACTGACGGCATGGTACAGAAGGGTTACTTACATCAGTTGTTGGCTGTCATCATGTCAATTTCTGGGCTCCATAGTGGAGCCATGAAATTGACTAGAAAGCTGCTCACTGTTCAGGCTATCATACCCATTCCCAGCCAGGCTGCTGCCCTGACTCCCTGCTTGGAGCTGGGCTGCCACAGGGTCTTTGCTTCTCATTCTCAGCTAGGCTGCTGCCCTGGCTCCCCATTCCCTGTTCAGTGTATTACAGGCCCTTTTTCTTCTTGGAAGAAGAATCAGAGAACTCAGAAGATTTAGTATGTGGCAGAGAAAGTCTTCCACTTGTAAGATGTCTGGTTCTTTGGCAGTCTTCACAGGCTTTTGTCATGTCAGCTCTAAACTGAATCTGCCATATGCTTTAACTGTTAAAGGACCCTCTGGACTGCCATGCGCTCCTGGTTGCTATTGCTTTTAACATTTAGCTATTAGGCTACGTCTCCACTAGCCAAAGTTAGTTCAAGCTTGTTAATTTGAACTAAGAAGTTCAAGGTTAGTTCAAACTAACCTCACGCTTATAAATTCAAACTAACGCTTAGTTTGAACTAGAACACTTTAGTTCAAACTAACTGCCTTAGATCAAACTTCTTAAGTTACAACTAAGCATTAGTTTAAGCACCAGTACTAACTAGTTCAAACTAAATGTTCCTTAGTTTGAACTAAGGAAAGCCTAGTGTGGTTATGGGCTAAATTAGTCTGGACTAAGCCTCCTTAATCTGGGCTAATTCACTGTTGTAGACATAGCTTTAGTCTTATCCAAAATGAGGATCTCTGCAAAGGCAGAAAGTCAGTTTTATCCTGTGATCAGAACATTTTGTGTCTTCCCCTCATCACAAAACAGAATTAGCAGGGTTGGGCAAGTAAAGTATTAAGTTTGCTATATAACAAGAATTATGGTCCAGAGTATTTCCAAATAGCTGAGAGAAATTACTCATCTGTCAGATATTTGAGAACAGCTTTCAGAACAACAGAAGGAAATTTCACTGGTGGACAAGCATTCTAAACAATCAGTGATTGGATTTAATTTCTCAGCTATATGGCTCACTTAAGCAAAATGTTCATATTTGTCTCTAATTTTACATGACCATCTTGATTTGCAGAAGTACCAAGTACCCACACCTCCATCTGAAGTCATTTGGAGCAGTGGTGCTTAGCAACTCTGAAAATGAGGCCCTAAATGTCAAGCTTGGCCACTGAAAACCAGAGACCCCTTTTAAATATTTTGACCCAAATCATTCTGCAGTAGTTCTTCACTTGTTTTGGGAGTAAATGGAAGTAAGTGTGGTGTAGAAGAAAAAAAAAGTCTCAATTTCTTCCTTGATATTGTCTATTGCTGCACTTTATCCTCACCTGAAGATAGACCTTCAGAGTTAGTGTATACAGTAGCATAAGGCACAAACAAGTCTCTAGACTCTACAGAGCAATTCAATGTAATTAGAGTCTTTTTGGCTCAATCACAACTACATCCTAAATCAATGCTGACATTTAAAATTAAATTTGTGAGTGACACAAAAATAAGCAACATGAGTCCCAAAAAATTAGAAGAATCATACTAGAAGTGACAGATTCATTAAAAACTCTTCACTGTTTTCATTGTGAAGTGCTTAACTAAAAACCAAAAAATTAGAGATGCAACATGAAACTAAATTTCTACATTCTCTAAGAGATCTTTAGAGTTATGTTCTGTACTAGTAATCTCATAAAAATATTTTATTGAGAAGTCTAAAGGCAACTACTTAATCAGATTCCTTGGCACCCACTCAGAACTATAACAATTCACATATGATTTTAATGTACAGCTGACAAAAATGTATTTCACCCATTTGAGTGTGTTCACTGCTCCCTAACTTCAAATTTCACCACTCATATTCCTTAACCTAGTTTTGCCTATGAAAAAAAACAGCTGCCAAGAAGAACTCATAAAAAACTTGCCCTCAAAATTTAAGAAAAGTATCTTTTCTGCAAAATAGAATTTTTTGTGAGGGGAGTTTTCCAGTTTTCCCTGGAGAAAAGAATTCACTTTTCAAAAGTTTATAAAATTATGGAAAAAACAAAAAAAAATCATGAAAGCACAACAAATATTAACAAAACATTTTAAATGACAATAAAAGGCATTTCCTGACCAGTTATTAGACAAACTAGATGTACCCCAATTATGATGAGGAAAAATTCTGCTTTTCTGAAAATAGGAAGACTGTTAGTGTGTTAAAATATAGTGTTAGTATGTTGTGCTTGTCAGAGAATCAAAGGAACAAAAAGCTTTTCACAAACAATGCAAGATATAGAACCTACCTAGTGAGATGGGCTTTTAGTAGGTTTGATGGAAGCAAAAGACAAAAGCCCACAGGTAAGGTCAAAAACATGGAGACCCGAGAGCCTGAAGAGCTGAAATCTTTGGGCACGTGGGCAATCCTAGTGGAGACAAAGGAGAGAGAAGAGGGAAAAGAGAAGCAAAATCAAATGTGTCTTAGATTTCTCAGTACTAATGCAAGAAGTATGGGTAAAAAGACAGGAAAAACTGAAAATACTAGTGAATAAACACAACTGTGACATAATTGGCATCACAGAGACTTGGTGCTAGGGTTGCCACCTGTCCATAAATTTATGGAGAGTTGATAAAAAAAAAAAGTATAATTTCAGCACTGTCAGTAAGTCCATAAACAAATTAAAATGTCTGTAAAATGGGCAGAAATAAAATATATGGTATTTTGACATTGTCATCATTCAGAATCACTTCTTGTATCATAACTGCACTGATCATGACTTTATAATTTCTATCATTGCAAACTCCAAAAGAGCCCAATTGATCAATTAGCTACAGCTAAAAGAACTGCATAATTCCCAATTCCTTTGTATAGAGTACCACTAGTATGTACACACTTTTGTGACATTATTATATTGTTTAATATTTGTGGTGATATCAGTAAAAAGTTTACAATGTCAGTAAAAAAAAAATCATCTTCAGACATTCATGTCAGTAAAAACTTAATGCTTGGTGGAATAATACACATGACTAGAATATTAGTATGGAAGAGCTAGAAACAATGTGTAACAAAAAAAACATTCAACAAGTACAGCAGAAGCAAGAGAAAGGCCCATTATTCAATGAAGGGGAAAGACACAGAAAATCTGGAAGTGCTAAATGCATTTGTTTAAAAAAAAACAAAACAAAAAACAAAACACAAGTCCTGTGGCACCTTAAAGACTAACAAATTTCTTTGGGCATAAGCTTTTGTGGACTGCAACCCACTTCATCAGATGCATGAAGTGGAAACTACAGTTAGGAGGTAGTCTTTAAGGTGCTACAGAACTTTTGCTGTCTTTGCTATATACAAACTAACCTGGCTATTCCTCTGGAACTTTTTTGTTTCAGTTTTCACTAAAGGGTTAGTAGCAATCAGATATCTAACACAGAGAACTCCAATGAAAGTGAGATAGGATCTCAGGAAAGAACAAGATAAAAATTACCTAGACAAGTTAGATGCTTTCAAGTCTGCAGGAACTGAAGAAACACATCTTAGAATTCTCCAGAGTCCAGAAAGTGACTGACGAGTTATGAGCCATTAGCAATTATCTTCAAAAACTCATGAAAGACAGGGGAGGGTCTTGTGGATTGGAAGACTGTCTGCATCTGGCAAATTTTGGATTTGCTAGTCTGAACTAAGAAATTCGAGCCTAGTTTGAATGAACCACAGGTTCGTTCAAAGTAACTGCGAACTTATTAGTTCGAACTAACGCTTAGTTCAAACTGGAATGTGCAGTTAGTTCGAACTAACTGGCTTAGTTCGAACTAAGCACATAAATCCAGAATAAATCCTGGTACTTACAAGTTCGAACTAAGCTTCTAGTTCAGACTAGGGAAAGCCTAGTGGGGCCATGGGCTAAATTAGTCTTGACTAAGTCTCCTTAATCTGGACTAATTTGCCAGTGTACAAATAGCCAAAGAGGGCAAATATATTGCCAATTTATAAAAAGGGGAATAAGGACAACCCAAGGAATTTACAGATCAGTCATTTTAACTTCAGTACTTTGCAAGATAATTAAGAAAATTCTCAAGCAATCAATTTGCAAACATCTAGAAGATAAGGTGATATGTAACAGTCAACAGCCATTTGTCAAGAACAAATCATGCCAAAGCAACCTAATAGCTGTCTTTGACAGGGTAACAAGCCTTGTGGATGCAGGGGAAGTAGTACAGTAGGTATGGTATAGCTTGACTGTAGCAAACCTTTTGATACTATCTTGCATGACCTTCTCATAAACTAGGGAAAGACTCCCTACGTGGAGCTACTATAAGGTGGGCACATGACTGGTTGGAAAACCATTCTCAGAGAGTAGTTATCAGTGGCTCACAGTCAAGATGGAAGGGCTTATTAAGTGATGTCCCACAGGAATCCATCCTGGGTCCAGTTCTATCCAATATCTTTATAAATGATTTAGATCAGGGGTCTCAAATTCAAATCACTATGAGGGCCGTATGAGGACTAGTATGTTAGCCCCAGGGCCTCACCAGTGAGACCTTTCCATACAACAATAATGTTGTAGGCCATGGGAAATAGCTTTAAGGGCTGCATGTTTGAGACCCTTGATTTAGATAATCAGAGAGAGTACACGTACTAAGTCTGCAGACAATATCAAGCTGGGAAGGGTTGCAGGTGCTTTTAAGAGTAAGATTAAAATTCAAAATGATCAGGATAAACTGAAGAAATGATCTGAAGTAAATAGGATGAAATTCAGTAAGGACAAATGCAAAGTACTCCACTGAGGAAAAAATCAATTGCACACATATAAAATGGGAAATGGCTGCCTAGGAAGTAATACTGCAGAAAGCAATATGGGGCCACTGTGGATCACAAACTAAATATGAGCCAACAGTACAACACTGTTTGAAAAAATAAAAAAGCAACTATCATTCTGGGATATATGAGAAGGAGTTCTGTAAGCAAGGCACAAGAAAGAATTCTTCCACTCTCCTCCATGCTGATAAGCCTTAGCTGGAGTACTGCATCCAGATCTGGGGGCCACATTTCAGGAAAGATGTGGATGTGGACAAACTGGAGAAAGTACAGAGGAGAGCAACAAAAAATATAGGTTTAGAAAACATGAGCTATCATGAAAGTTTGGAAAAACTAAGTTTGTTTAATTTGGAGAAGAAAACATGGAGGGAGAAACAATAGCAGTTTTCAAGTACATAAAAAATTGTTACAAAGGGAAGCGAGACAAATTATTTTCCTTAGCCTCTGAAGATAAAACAAGCAATAGTCTTAAATTGCAGCATAAGAGGTTTAGTTTGAATATTAAGAAAAAACTTCCTAGAAGTCAGCATAGTTAAACTCTGGAACAAATTGCCTGGCGAGGTTGTGAAATCTCCATCACTGGCACTTTTAAAGAACAGGTTTAGACAGACAAACACCTGTCAGGAATGGTAAGGTATTATGTAGTCCTGCCATGAGTGCAGAGGATTCGACTAGGAGACCTACTAGGTCCTCTTCAGTTCCACACTTCTATGATTCTATATACAGCTTCAGAAATTCTAGAGATTCTCTAAAAAGGAAACATGTTCTGCGGAAATCGTGTTCCACTAATTTTAAAGCACCATCAGTGAGAGAAATTGCTTAAGGAGCACATAAATGTGGGAATTATACTATTGGAATAAACCAATTGTCCTGTATCCTATCTCCCACAGTAACCAGCACCAACCACTTCAGAATATGGTGCACGAAAGCCTGAAGTGATGGAATAATCTGCTCACTGGGAAAGTTTCTTCCTAATTTTCATTAGTGATTGATTTTTTTTTTTTGCTATGAATTGTGAAAGTTTATATATAAATGTGCCATTTTCTTGAAGTGATGTAAACCCTTACTATCGTGAGTAGATGGTTTTGTTATCCATCTAAATCATCAATCAGTTACTGATGCCCACTCACCTCTTAGCTTACCTGAGACCAATCTGATAAGGGACCAAGCCAACCCTATGCAGCAGAGGAGTACAAAGTCTTACTAAAGTCTTCAAAAGTGGGGGTTATGTGATGCTTTAAACTGAACACTGTCCCCCTGCACATGGGGAAATTTCACTGATCAAGCATTTAGTTAAGTGTGCAATCAATGAAATGAATGGAGAGCTATGTATCCGAGCATGCATGCATCTGCCAACACTCTTGTTTGGATGCATATTAAGGACCTCATCTAGCAAAGACTTACTTATATGTGCTTAATTCTATATATCAGAGTAGTTCCATTAAACTCAGTAAGATTAGTCATGTGCTTAATTCCAAACATATGTAAATATTTGCGTAATCAAGACTATAATTTGAAGAACCCTGCCAATAAATTACTTTCAAGCATGCTGATTTCATTATGAGTAATACACAGATCACAACAGTTTCTAACTGAAATATTTTCAGGTTTACCAAGCATGTATTCTTCACTGAGAATTACAAGCATGGCACATTTTAAACTTAGCCATTTTCAAGTTACCCATGTGTAAGGAGAAATGCAGGAAAATAAACTACTTTTTTTGAGTGTAAAAAGTGCATTTTCTTCAATCTCTCAAAAAAGACACAGACTGCTGGCTGGAGTAGTTAATTCCAAATGTAAATTTGAAAGAGAGCTAAAGGTAACAGACTTAAGCTTCAGTCCTACAAATGTTCAAGCATGGTACTAAATTTATGCATAAACTTCAAGGCTATGTCTGCATTGGCAAAATAGTTCAAATTAAGGAGGGTTAATGTAAACAGTTAACCTGTCCACATCAAGCTGCAGTAATTAAGCCAACAGGAATGCCCTCTCCCATTGGTTTAGAAAGTCTCTGCCATGCAGCTACCTCAGTGCAGCTATGCTCCTTTGAGTGCTGAAGCATAGATGGAACCACAGAAACCAAGCACCTTGGATGACCTGCTGGATCTTGCCAGCCTGGAAGAGTAGTGAGAAATCTATTTTGAAAGAAGTGTCTAATTTGTTAAGTTAGGTTTTAGTCTTAGAAGCCTCCTTTTATGTTTGTGTTCATCTGTATCCATTTCTATCTCCATTTTTTCTACTTGGTATCACTTAGATATCTGTTCTTTGTCAACAAACAATCTTGTTGTATGTATCACATACCCCTCTTAGTGCAGTGTTTCATACTGAAGGGTAAAATCCACAGCCAAACTAACAATCTGCTGCTGTGTACTGTCTCCTTAAAGGAGCAGCAAACTTGATAAGGTTTTGTGAGTGCTACAGGGACAGTGGCTGAGGATGAGCACTGCAGAAGAGACTGTTTTGGGGCAATTGAGGCTTGCAAGGCTGTTGGTGTCACCCTAGAAGAAGTAACCAGGGTAGTGGAAGTTAGGGTGAGGCCCCTGCGCTGTGAGCAGCCAATTGGTGTTAAAGATCTGAGCCAAAACAGCACAGCACAGACACACCCAGGGTTACATGGTGGGCGGTGACACAGACCCTTACTGGCCTGGGGGAACCCCCAAAGTATCACAGTAGTGTCCTCCCCTCTTCCCAAGAATCTCAATGTTCTGAAGTCATTCACATACATATAAATCCAAAAGAGATCAGGGAGCATCTTTACCCACTAGTTTGTAAAACAAGGTACCAGGCTAGATTGCAAAGGTAAAAGAATGAGGTCATTAGAGAAAGAGTTGGATAGGCTGCTGGGGGAACGTCATACCAAACATAACACAGTTACTGATGCTCCACTAGTATTCTTCAGTGATCCAAGATTCCCTTTATTGTTGTTTGAACAGATTCTAACTGCTTTATCCAACCGACTTGTCCACCAATTGAAGAGGCTGCTCCCTCCTCCAGAAGAGTACTTCCCTACTGACTGTGCAGTGCCTAAAGTCACGCAGTAGTTTTAAAGGAGCTGTGCAGCCCAATGTTGACAGCTCACGTTAGATTGCTGTTATGAAGGTCAGTTAGGGAAGAGCAATGGGACCAGAGATCCCTTCATATAGCATACAGATGGACACAGATTTAGAGAGTCTCCCCTCCCCCCTCGTGTCAGGGGGGGCTCTTCATATGATAACTCTCTCATGATTAAGAGTGAAGATCTTTGGCTCTATAAGAGCCTATCTAAACTGAGGAAATTTTTTAAACTGGCAGGACTTTTTCCTCTCCTATATATTGATGGGACTAGTAATAACATTCTACTTTAGTTTGAGGACAGAGAATGTAATCCCATACAGAAAGCTAAGATTCAAAACAGTCCAGAACCAAGTTACTATTTTTATTTTTTATCTCAGGAAGTCTTTTGGTCTCTGCTTGCCTGCCACTGCACAGCCAGCACACAGATTCCTTGGGGTTATCTGGCCCAAAGCCTGATTTTTCCACTGCCTTCCACCTTGTGTAACCATTTACAATTGTGTGGAGTGTAAAATGCAACCACTGGTGTGAGTGGAGAATTTCAGTTTGCACACATGTGAATATTTGCACGAGGCAGAAAAGAATCAGGCCCAGTATTTTATTTTAGCCAAGTATGACCACATTCTTCCATGTCATCTATATGTTTAAAAAAAACCCAAACACCCACACTTCTAGTATTCAGTGCAGTGTTGTTTATTTTGTATACACTTACAATAGATTTCTTTTGCATCTCTCCCTTTTGAAGAAAGAGCAAACCCAAACAAGTCTGTAGAAGTCGTGAGTCACAACTGAGAGCAATGTAGAGGGGTATTTTTCTCCCCTATAAGAAGAGTGGTCTATGACAGGTTTTAACTTTTGAAGTTACTATAATTGGCATCAAGTTACCACCAATAGGCTAAAGAAATTTAAAGACATGTTTCAACAGTCTAAAAACTATTGAAATGGGGCTGAAGATTTAAGAGAAGTTACAGACTTGCCTGAGCTTGGCAGCTTCCTGAGCACAGCTGTTCATAGCTTCTTGTCTGGGGGTGGAGGGTTAGCAACCCCCAACCACACACAATTCAATACTCTTCTTCATGCTATTTCAATGACTGCTTTTACATCCTGTGTACGTGTTCTAGGATTTCACAGACAAAGAGGATAGATTTTAGTTGCTTCTGCACCAGTTTGGAAACAATTATAAAACTGACATCCTCATTTACTGTTAGAGTTGGCCCAGAAGTAGAATTCCCTATCCCAGGCACAGGGTGCAGGAGGGACATTGTGCCCAGTGGAAGTGTAATACATTGGTGAAGTGTGACGCACATCGTTCTAGGGTCCACTAGAAGGTTCTAGCCAATGAAGTTTCTCATTTTGCTGAATTAGTAGAGGCCCACACTTTGGTTCAGAATGGCTCAACTTTAAACCTTGTATAAGAAGATAGGAAAGAGGTGCAGGGGGCGCTGTAAACATTAGCACATTACTGCAAAGACAAGATTAGTCTCAGGCGCAGACCTAGCCTTTGTGCTCTTGCAGCTCCATTTCATGTTGCCAAATTTAGTTTCTTTACTTTGTCTTATTGATTAGCCAACATATATCAAGTACTAAATACAAAACCTACATCTGAAGAGCATTAAGGTTGCGGACTCACACGTTCAAATGCTAGGAAATGCAGCTCCCTTTCATGCAGGTATTATAACAGTTTGGCCAGCATCACAAGGGAAAAATGTGTTTCATAGCAAGTGACAGAATCCTGTTTTCCTGGGTTCCAGTCTAGGGCTGTAATCATAAGAGAACTTCTTTATTCTTTTTAAAACCCTCTACCTCTTTCAATGTCCATCCTCTGCATTGTATGAGGAGTACACAAGCTCTCATATGTGGGTACAGGAGAAAAATCGTGTAATAGCAGAAAACATTTTATTTAGTAAGAGGTGGTGATCTAATTATAGATATATAATGACTCATCTTAGATGGGAGTTCACAGTAGCTGATTATTTGGAATTGGTATGCAGCCTAAAAAAACTGAAAACCACTGCTCTGGAACAAACAATATGTGACTATATAATAAGTGATGGTGTCATAGTTCATGGATCCACAATAAGTCCTGCTGGTCACAGTTGCTACTATGCTCCTTCATCTGTAGTAGTGATTATGCAAGTATTACACACATAGCCATTGTGTCAATTCCAAAAGGACAGTCTTGTTAGTCTAGTTCAGCAAAAACAAACAAGGAATCTAGTGGCACTTAAAGACTAACACATTTATTTATCGCATGAGCTTCCATGGGAGAAAAATCCCACTTTGTCAAAGCGTCTGAAGTGGGATTTTCTCCCAAGAAAGCTCATGCAATAAATTTTTTGTCTTTAAGTGCCACAGGATTCCTTGCTTGTATTGCCATTGTGTGTATATCTATATTCTATTATCCCAACCACTGTGTAAGCTCCTGAATGCAAAGCCCCACTATCATGGTTTTATACAGGCAACCTTGCCCCTCAGCACTTGTCATACAAGAGTCTTAAAGTAATTTTTACACTCATACCATACAACAAGTTTTGGAACACTTTTGCCAGGAAGGTAAGTGTTTGCTGCACTGATTTTACAGAGCAGAGTGAGTGAACTAGCTCGTATAGCAAGGCTATGGCTAGAATTAGGAACAGAATACAGGAGACTGACCTGCAGTCAGAGTAAGGAGGAAAACCATAAAAACCGATGCTTTACTAGTACAGCCCGTCATATATGGATGTTTTACCATTTCATGGTACATTTACAGCATTTTGTCCCTTCATTTAAAAACAGTTGCTTTCACTGTTTTCTGAATCTTCAGCATCAAAAGCATTTTTCCCCAAAAAAAAGGACTAAATTTTTTTTTTTTAAAGTGAAAGAGGCCTTCAGTTTTCTTTTGCAAAAACCACCTTAAGCTCTCTCTTTTTATTTATCAGAAGTTTCTTCTTCTACTGAGGCTGCATCCAATTTACACTTAATGCACTCAGTTTGCAGTTGCCATACTTTGGAGTGGCCACTTTAATCCATCACTGACTCTTTCATTCCCTCTTACTACATGCTATTTCTCCCAATTTAGTGGTACCTGCAGACTTGGAGATCTGACTTTTAACACTGAGTCTTTATGGAAGTGTGGTAACTAACTTTCTTTTTGCAGTACCTCTCCAGTAATTTCTTTATAGCTTGAAAAGGGTGGTGGTGTTTTTGGTTTGTTTTTTTTAAATCAAAGACGAGACAGGCTTTTTGCCATTTTGACAAGATCAAAAAGGCATTAAAAAGAAGTCTTGGATAAGCTAAATTCAATGTCTTAGCAAAATGTAGGCTTTTAAATTCTTGTACATGGGATTGTAAGAGCCGGGCATCTCTGGTGGGTTGGGAGGAAGCCTCCTGCTGGTGGCAGAGGGGAATTAGCTGGTAGGGGCGTCCCTCCTGGTACCCAGAGGTTTGTCTAGGACCCTAGGCCCCCCCCCAACCAGTGTGGGCAAGGACAAAGTCTATCAGCTGCGGTGGTCAGGAACTACTCGGGGGTTTAGCCAAGTGAGGGCGTTGAGAAGGGACACACAGACTCTCCCACTTCACCATGTCTCAGCCCAGGGCCCTAAGTAGTGGTTGGGTGGCCCACCACTGGGTCCGCGGGGCTCCCACCGAAACGTGCTGCCCTGTGACATGGCCCAGCATTCCGCCTTCCCTGGGATACTTCCTCCAACCCCGACCATTCCCCAGCCCTGAGTACCTAAGTCCAGAGGGGGTAGCCATCTTTGGGGTCTCCCCTCTAGAAAGCCTGTGGGATCTCGGCAAACCCCTCTGTGTCCATAGGCAGTAGGTCAGGGTACTCCCCAGGCTCCTTGACGAGGGGCAACTCCTCCAGGTCCTGGGGCCTGTATGCTGCCAGTGTTTCTTCCTCCACTGAGGTTAGCTCCTCTAGATCACAGGGCTGGCAGGTCACGGGGTCTTCAGCTTCCCCTGGGTCCTGATCTACCACTGGGCAGGATGGCTGCACCAGGGCGTGGTGGGCTTTTGGGCACCCTCCTCAGTCAGCTGACTTGGGGTTATCAACCCAGTCACTCAGCCCAGGGAGGCTGGCATGCCATAGAGCTCAGTGGCTGGAGAGGCGGGGCTGGACCTGGCCTCTTCTGGCTTGCTCCCGCTGGGCGGGCACATCCTTCCCCTTTGGGAGCTCAGCCCCAACTGAGCTCTCAGCCTGGGCTTTTATACTTCCCCTTCCTGCCCTGGCCATGTCCCTCTGCTTCCGTGGCCTAGGTCCTGTAGTTCCCCAGCCTGGCCAGAGGCAGCGTTTGGGGCATTCCTCTGGCTCCAGCTCTGAGGGAGGCCACAGTGCTTGCTTACAGGGATACTGCTGAATGGATTCACTACAGCAGTGGTTCCCAACCCAGGGCTGGGGGGGTGGAGGGGGGCAGGGCAGAAGTGGCCCTCTGCTCCCCTCCTGCTAAGTGCCGAAGGGAGCCACTTCCTGGAAAATCAGGTGGAGCGCCTTGCCTCGGGACACAGGTGGAGCACAAGGAGCTGCAGGATGCATTTGGTTTCTCTGTTGCAGCCAGGGGGATGGGAAATTAGCAAGGAGGCAGCCTCCTTGCTGAATTCCTTCTGAAGTTCTGTTAAATGTTAGTCTTTAAGTGTCACAGGATTCCTTGCTTGTTTTGTTGAACTAGACTAACACGGCTACCCCTTTGGAATTCAGAGAAAAGTTTCTCATCCCTGATCCCTTCAAGTCAGGCAGAGCAGGGACTTGAACTTGCTCTCTCATATCTGAGACTAGTGGCCTGACCACCAAAAGACACTAGAGTGTCCTGGAGCCTAAAAGCCTTTGATGTAAACTTCATTGAAACTGAGCCAAGACCACAAAACATATCAACTTCAATTAAACGTGTTTCAGCAAAATGAAATTGAACTGAAAATATTCCAATCAGCTCTAACACACACCATAAAGAAAGACAGGGCCCTCACCTGAAATAGCTTTTGCAGACTAAAACACCAATCCTGCAAAATGTAGTCAAATAAGTTAAGTTAAATATGCATAAGTGTTTGCAGGATTGGGCCTAATTTAAGCAAAGGCACAAGTATAACAAACAGAGGAAAACAAACAAAAAGTCCCTAATTTGAAGAAAAAACATTATTATTGTTGTTTTGTTTGTTTAGGGGCCTGATGTTGCTTTTTAAAGAATGGTGGTATTTAGTTTATTTTTGATTGATGAATAGCTGAGTATTAGCATCACTACAGAAGGGACACATGCATAGAGTATTAGGGCTGGAAGGGACCTCATGAGGTCATCAAATCCAACCTCCTGCTTAAAGCAGGACCACTCCCACAAAAGTCCCCTCTGTGACACAGGTCGGCAGTACTGTGATAATGCTGTTCGCATGTGCCATCATTCCTTTATCCCTCCATCCAGTGATCCTAACATTTCTATCTACTCCCATGAGAATCACCAAGTTTCAGTCCTTCCTAGTCCAGTATATCCAATATTTACCCCCTAAAATCAGAGTTTTTAAACAGAAAAAGCCAGCAATCCTTCAGATTTATTTGCCTGTGAAAGGTTGAATATTATTGGTATGTATTTAACATTTAGACTCCTGGATTGCAGGGCAGTAAGCATGCAACACAAACAGTTGTCAGCGGGCCAGATTTTCACATTCTGCAAATAGAAATAGGAATAAATAGGCAGCTATCAGAATTTACACCAACTAAGAATTTGGTTCTAAATCCATGTAGAGCATGAAGTTAAAAAAAACAAATTACAATGTCAATATGCATCCTTTACGTTACACTAACAAAATATGGATTATGATGATAAAAGGGTAAAAAGTCAGCCTTATAGTTTGTTCTGTTAATAGGAACAATGCTAATTTCATATTTGTGATGAGAGACATCATCAAGACTCACTATCTTATCTATCCCTATTCCTCATCATTATATATTTTTAAAATTTCCTTTATTTAAAATATAGTCTAATGATAGATAGGAATAAAAACAATTCTCAACCAATTCAGAGAAAATAGTTAAAATGCAAAATGTTAATGCAAACTGTGTCATAAAATGCCCAACAGCAACTAGCTCTGAACTCAAAACAGGAAGTTTTTTTTCCTTAAAGGCAGAAAAAGCCAATAAAACAAATAACCTAGAAGTAATATGTAATAGTCATTGTACAGTTGGCAGTGCAAAGCATTTGTCTTCCTAGGAACAGGCTTTCAGCAAACACTCTGACATATTGTTCACAGTAGCTCTGAACATCCCCTTCCACAGAAAAATTCATTGGAGGAGAAAATATACATCCTCTTTTCAAGTACTGGGCTACTTTTTAAAGACTAAACACATTTGTCACCTCACAGAAGGAAACAGTGCCACTTCCCCAAGTATCCTCAGCAAGTCTCAGCCCTACCTAGTTATGGCATTTTCTGTCTGCCCTCCAGCATGGCTGGTCCCTGTGCCACTATTGCCCCCCCGCCCCAGTGGCTGTCCTGTAACAGGAGTCAATACTATGGAGAGGTGGATTTTTAGTAGTTCTACTACTGCGATTAAAGTGCACAGACTCTTTTGACTGTCCTCCCAACAGATTGTGCCATGTTCAGCAAAAGTTCCCTGGTTTTATCCCCTATAACCAGTCAGCTATACACTCCTCACAAGTATCTTGTACTTGCAGAGTCCCCAGGACATATTTCTAGAGACGCTCTGCCAAAGGCAAAAGTATGAGGTTCCATCACATATAGCTACTGCTCTCATTCATGAAGACTGCATTTCTCTGCGCTTTAAGCATTTTAAAAGGGGCATAGGGAATTATGTTGTAAAATACTATCACCCTATATTAAAGGTGAAAAGCCTGGGAGTAAGTTTGCCACTTCAGCTGCACTCTTCAAAACCGTATGCACACACTTGACTTTAATACATACCACTAGTTCCACCAACTGCTTATGTACATGAAGACTTTGCGATATCAGAGAACTAAGCCTGCCCCAGCATGGGGAGAGTTACACTTTGACACTAGCCCTGCAAATAGTTAAATGGGTGTAATTTTATTCACACAAGTCATCCCATTTTAAAATAGTAATTCTACTAATAATACTTGTATTCAGTGCTTTTCATCAGTAGACTTCAAAGCACGTAGGCTCCATCTACACTAGAAGAAATAAGTCAAATTTGTTGATTAGAATTGAACTCAACCTTAAGTCAAATTAACAAAGTGGACTAAGTCGACTTAACTTTAAGTCGACTTAGTCCACTTTGTTTATTTGACCTATCTGCCTTTAATTCGACCTTAATAAAGTAGGATTAAGGGTTAATCCAGGCAGGGGTGTCGCTGGTCGGGGGAGGGACCTGCGGCACAGGCCCAGGCCCCACCATGGCCCACATGCCCCACCCCCTGGTCAG
This sequence comes from Podocnemis expansa, assembly GCA_007922195.1. Classification (NCBI taxonomy): domain Eukaryota; kingdom Metazoa; phylum Chordata; order Testudines; family Podocnemididae; genus Podocnemis; species Podocnemis expansa. The sequence continues at coordinate 7,716,354 of ML682038.1, read as the reverse complement.
GGACAGGGGTAGGGGCGGGCCCCGCATCCTCGGCCTGATTGGGCCAGAGATCTGGGGCACCGGCGCTGGGGTTTGGAGCACATGCACCGGCGTGCCCAGCACCAGCAACGCCTCTGAATCCAGGTCTACACCGTCCTTAGTTCAAACTAAGGGGTCGAATTATGTCTTAGTTCGAACTAACAGGTGGTTTTTATTAATTCAAATTAAGCTTTCATTAAGTCAAATAAAGGAATTTCTTAATTCAACTTAAGGAAAGTCCAGCGTAGACAGGGACTAAGTTAGTTAGAGTTAAGCCTCCTTAATTAGACCTAAATTGCCAGTGTAGAAATAGCATTAGAGAGGGGTCAGGAGTACTATCTCCTTTTTATAGCTGAGGCAACAAAGATACAGATAGATGAAGTGAGTTGCCCATTAAGGTCAGTGAGAGTACTCCAAGTGACTGTTCCTGAAAATGAAGTTACGGATGTGGCTGGCCAGGGCCCGCCTTCCTAACAAAAAGTTACAGCTTGCAGAATAATACACAACAGATTCCAAAGCCAGTTTTTCAGCGGATTAAGTCAGTCAGTTATAAATACAGTACTGAAAATGTAAGTAAAATGTTAGCAAGTAAAAGAGAATCTACATAACCAATTAAAAATCCACATAGCATAAAACAGCAACATTGGAGAGGAACAACAAAAGACTTTTCTGTAGCAAATCAAATCTGCCTTGAGAATAGGAGAGAGGATGCCAACAAAAGGAACACCTAAGCATTCAGAAACAGTGCTCAAGGAAGGGGAAAAAGGTGGCTGAAGGCCAAAAATCTGCTGTGAGGTTGCTGGGGGGCCTTTAAGCCTTGTAAAAACAAACTGCACACACTGATTGATTCACACATGTACTGAGAAGGGCATGCCAAGTCTGACAATAAATTTTCAGATGTGAACATTACTCAATTCATTCTGCCTTATTAAGATTTTGGAAGGTAAATATTCAAGTTTAGGTACATTTGAGATGCATCTTAAAATTAAGGTAACCATGCATTTGTTCTCTCAGGAATTAAAGGCTCAGTCGAGCAGCTGGTATGCTCATATGGAAGACCATTGCTAAAGTCAATGGGAATGTTACATACCATATAGGGCAGCTGTAGAATTTGGCTGGTTTTAGGCAAGGAAGCTAAAATTAAGCCAAACATCATAAATGCAAACAAACAGACCAAAACACCTTTCACCTGAAGCAGCTTTTGTTTATGATACTATTTCGTGTCATGGCATCTGACAAAACCAAGATGCTTGTACTTTTCCCCACTTATCACCTAAAGTACAGTTAACACAACAGAAGAGTAAAACCCAAGTCTGAGCTTTGCTAAGTATACTCCTTGAACATGCGCTATTCCCCACAGGTCAGATGATTGTTAAAAACACTAATATAGTTTCAATAATCTAAAAAAAAAAAAAAAAAAAAAGCTGTCACAAACAATTCATGAAAATGTCAAAATTCTATTTCCTTATTATTTGAGGCAACTAGTTATTATAAAACATGTTCAGAGAATAAAGAGTTTCATTGTCATTGAAATGGTTAAACACTACTTTTTCCCCTCAGGCATTCAGCTTGTTTTCTGTGTTTGTTCTTTGGTCTTCCGTACTTGATCTGCCACCTTTCTTTTTAGCAGTATTTCCATTCTGCACCCACAGAGAGATAGACCTACCTAACCCAAGAAAAACAAACAAGGAGTCCTGTGGCACTCAAAGACTAACAAGTTTGTTTATTTTATGAGCTTTCATGGGACTAAATCCCCATCTTGAAAGCATCTGACAAAGTGGGGAACTTACAAAATGGAAGGAAAATAAATCCAGGAAGTACATGTCATGGGATCAGGTCAGACTGTCACACCAAATCAGTGCAGTTAAGATTCAAATACAGGGGAACAGCATATATAGGAAGATGAAGTCAAATCATCTGTTGTAATGAGGAAAAAAATCCAAATTCCTTATTTAGCCCTGAAGAAACACAGTCAAAGTTGCAAATAAATTCCAATTCTGCAGTCTCTCTTTGAAGCCTTGAGCTGTTATTCTTTTGTCTGAGAATAGCAATTAGTAAATCATCAGTGGAATGATCAGGAAGATTGAAGTGCTCACCTATTGATTTTTGAATGTTGTGATTCCTGATGTCAGATTTGTGCCCATTTATTATTTTGTGCAGAGACTGTCCTGTTTGTCCAATATACAAGCCAGAAGGGCATTTCTTGCACATGATGGCATAAATCACATTGGTGGATAAGCAGGTGAGTGAGCCTTTGATGGAATAGCTGGTTTTATTAGGTCCTGTAATAGCATCTTTTGTGCAGATATGTGGTCAAGGTCAGCAGCATGGTTTGTTGCAGCGATATGTGCCTCCTTTATTGGTTCTGTTGTTAGGTCTGTAGTTGCAGGTAAGCATCTGCTTAAGGTTAGAGGGCTGTCTGTAAGCAAGGAGTGGTCCGTCTCCCAAGGCTTGAGAGAGTGAGGAATCATCTTGTAGAATAGGCGGTAGGTCCTTGATGATGTGCTGCAGAGGTCTGACCTGAGGGTTGTAGGTGATGACTAGTGGAGCTCTGTTGTTTTCTCTCTTTGGCTTCTCCTGTAATATTTTTACTTTGCAAAATTGACTGTTTCTTCAGGGCTAAATAAGGACTTTGGATTTTCTCCCTCATTACAATAGGTGATTTGATCTCATCTTCCACTATATGCTGTTCCCCAGTGTTTGAATCTTTACAACTGCTTTGATTTGCTGTTACAGTGTGATCTGATCCCATGATCCAAAGGGTAAGCTGTGTTAGTCTAGTTCAGTAAAACAAACAAGGAGTCCTGTGACAAATAGGACAGTCTCTGCCAGGAGCGCCCCTGGCCCAGAAAAAGACCCAGAGCTTGGGTGCTGGCACTTGGGGCTCGTGCGCTTTAAGCGCGCAACCACTGCAGCTGCCGCTGCGGCAGACCCAGGGCTGTGGCACCGGGACTCGGGGCTTAAGCCCCATAAGCCTGGCACCAGCAACGCCCCAGATCTCTGCACAAAAGAATAAATGGGCACATATCTGACGTCAAAAATCACAATATTCTAAAACCACTGGGTGAGAATTTCAGTCTCCCTGATCACTCCATTGATGATTTACTAATTGCACTGCTCAGACAGATGAATTCCAGATCAAGGCTTCAAAGAGAAGCAACGGAGATCAAATTTATTTGCAAATTCAATTGCATTGCTTCAGGGCTTAGTAGGGACATTGGATTTTTATCTGATTACAACAGGTGATTTGACCTCATATTCTTCTATATGCTGTTTCCTGGTGTTTGAACCTTAACAGCAGCTTTGATTTGCTGTTGCAGTGTGACCTGATCCCATAACCTACGCTTCTCTGCATTTTATTTCCTCCCATTCTGTAAGTTTCCCCCATCTTCAAAGCGTCTGATGAGGTGGGATTTTTTTCCCCGTGAAAGCTCATGCAATAAATAAATTTGTTAGTCTTTAAGTGCCACAGGACTCCTTGCTTGTTTTGCTGAACTAGATTAACACTGCTACCCCTTTAGAACATGACCCAAGAAGTCACTTCTGTCTTTAAATATTGCAGTCTATGTTACTGTCGTCTTCCTTTCCACAACCTTTTTACACTATTGTTTTATAAACTCATTTGTGGTGCCTTGTTTTGTGTAGCCCCAATGTTACAATCTTTTACGGTTTAGCTTTTTTAGCATATGTTTAGCCCCATGAAGGCGGATTCACACGTGCTTAAGTGTTTGGAAGTCAGTGTCTTATTTAGCCTGTATGCTGTGTAGAACTGGGGTCACCTGTGTCTGTTCAACAACTAGCTACTACCACTGCTACCAAAATTTAAATCACAATAATAAAAATGTACTTCTCTGCTAAATAGCAGCAAGACAGCAACACCACAGGACTAGAACTTCTTTGGCTCACCTCTTCATTTACCTTGGAACCTCCACCAATAGTCCTTCCACTAGAAGTCTTCCATTTCACCTTGCTATAACAAGCTGTTCAACTGTTTTACTTTTATCATAGAAAAACAAAACTGGATCTACGCCTATTGACTAAAGAACATATTATGGCCCCAAAGCTCCAAACGCATTGGCCTGCACAAACTTCCAGTTCAGTAACCAGCATTCCACAGGAGCAGAAGGGTCTGCACATTGGAGGATCCTTTTGTAGGATTAGAACCTAAATCTGCTGCTTTAAACACATAAGGGCTTGAGAAAATGAAGTATCCTGCTAGGACAGACAGCACAAAAGCTACTCAAATGTTGCTGGGGCCAGCGTTAATGAACTCCATCTGCAGCAAAATGAGCATTGTTTCTTCCATACTCCTACAGTTAAATACAGCTGACCTCACAAGTTCCAGCTAGGATGCAGCCCTTAGCCTCATATTTGGATGACACTGAAGTGACTGGCTTTAAAAAGTAGACTACATGGAGTGCTATCAAAGCAAATACATTGTACTGATTTTCATATCCTATTAAAAATGTAAGGAAGAAACTATTCGAAGGGATACAACTTAAAAAATCTCACTTCCATCTGATTTTTTTAAAGTTTACTTTTATTAAAATTAACATCTAAAGCCAAGGTCCTACAATCAATCAATCACTTACACACATGCTTAGCTTTAATTACATGAATAAAGTTACACATAGGTTTGTGTTTACAGCACTGTAATCTAAGCTTGCTCAACCTGAAAAATTAAAACATATAATCTATGCTTATTCAGTACTTTTTGCATCTGATAGCACACTGGTCAAACCCTACAGACACTCATATGAGTAACTACCTACATGTGAGTAGTCCCAATGAACTCAGTAGAGAAGTTCCAAAGGGTTAGTCGTGTTAGTCTAGTTCAATAAAACAAACAAGGAGTCCTGTGGCACTTGAAGACTAACAAATTTAATTATTATTGCATGAGCTTTTGTGGGAGAAAATCCCGCTTCAGATACTTTGAAGATTCCTTGTTTGTTCAGTGGAGGTTACTTACATGCCAAAGTGTTTGTAGGATCAGGTCCTTTGTAACCTATTCAGTTCCTTTCTTCATGTGTGATTTTACATGCAACAGAAGAGAGAAGCATTTTGGTATAGTTGGAAAACCATAAAAAATGGCAGGAAGAGGAACACTAAGTATATGTCTATGCTTTCAGCTAGATGGGTAAATTCCAGCTCAAGTAGACACATCCACACTAGTTCTGATCCACCTAGCATGCCAAATATAGAGTTCAGCTTTGGCAATCCTGTCAAACACACTACCTTGGTCAGAGCTAATATTGGCATGTGTCCTGAAGATGCAATTTACATGGCCAGCTTCAAGGGCAGATATACCCTAAGTGAAAGTTACAGTACCAAAAACAAGTTTAAGCAAATCAATAGTAAATGGAACTTTTCTCATGATTTAAGTACCTGCTTACTTGTTTGTTAGATGACATTTAAGTTTAAAAAAATTCCACCCCCAGGATTTTAAAACATGTCTTGAACCATGAAACAGCTGTTAAAAGGGAAGACATTTCCTTCATCATGATGGGTTTCCCTTTGAAATACTACATCTGACCCTAATAAAATTGTTTTGAAATAGTTACTTTAAAAAAGCATCTTCCAAACTGATTTGTATAACTTGAAAAAATATTCAATATCAAAAACATTTTAATTATTATCTTAAGCCCTGATCCTGGAAACAGACATGTACTTAATTCTACCACCATGAGTCATTTCACTGATTTCAGTGAACTGCTTCCATGCAGTTTTGGAATTAAGCATATAAGTAAGCATTTAAAATCTGATGCCAATCCTGCATACTTGTATAGTGCCTTCCATCTCAGGCTCTCTGCAATATAGCTGGGCACAATTTTTTTTTTAAAGCAAGAATCTACCCACCTCCCACCAGAAGATGCCCTTTTCATGAAAATATTAAATTCTCATTAAAACTTATTTTCCATTTACAAAATTTCCAATTTTGAAAAAATCACTTTAAATGTCAGAGGGCTTTCGTTTTTAAGTCCTATCATGTAATGTAACAACGCCCCTCACAAAAAAAGTGTAAACATTTCATGTTGCAAAACCACAAAAACATGAAATGAAAAATTGTGATTGAGATGTCAGTGTAAAACAAAATTGGAAAATAAAATGAAATTGTCAATTTTTTTAATTTTGTTTTTCACTAGCTCTACTTTTCAAATATTAAAGCCCTTATCTTGCAAGATTTGTGTATGTGGCTAACCTTCACACCGTAACTAATCCCATTGAAGTCAATGAGTTCAACTTGACTCTCAGAAGGTGTAAAGGTAAGCATGTATGTAGATCTTTGCAGGATTAGGGGCTCACAAACAATGTTCCCTCTAATTTTTCATAGGCTGTGTGCACAAAAAATTTTCTTTGTGTGCACGAAAAATTTCTGTGTGCGCGCTAATAGAAGCACTATTGAATTTTTTTTGCTTGCTTTATTTTGTTGTATGCAGGGTTTCACAACCTGTGTGCGCGTGCACACGTGCACAGCTTAGAGGGAACAGTGCTCACAAAACCATTGTGAAATATGTCTTATTTCCAGTCTACAGATGAAAAAACAAGTACAGAGCATTGAAGGCCAGTCTTACTAACACTTCAGTGCAGGAGTGTCAAACTCAAACCACCACAAGGGCCGCATGAGTACTACTACTTTAGCCCGAGGGCCTCACCACTGACACCCTTTCATAAAATGATACTGCAAATATCAGTAACAATAGTGTCATTGCAGGCCACATGAAATAGCTTTAGGGGCCACAGGTGGTCCACGGGCCTCATGTTTGGGACTCCTGCTTCAGAACTTAGGGCAGAACTGCACTTCTGTGCAGTAGAAGCTGCTGCAGTCAAGGTACTGGTAGATCCACTGGAATATGGAGGTGAGCCCAAGCAGTTCAGTTTGTAGAAGTGAGGCCTGAGATCCAATAACCTAAATGACTGCTCTGCCCATGGAGCCTCACTGACATCAATGGGCTCTGCACCAGTGTAGCAGTGCACTAATCAGTCACTTGCAGGACTGGAACCTTAGCGAGTCCAACCGTGGTCCATTCACGAGTAAGAGCTTGCAGGGAGACAGTTTCTTCCTTAAGATCACATAATTAGCAGACAAGTCACTTAACCTGTTTGTCTTTCAGTTTGTCCCATCTGTAACATTAAGGAGGAATCATCTTCTCGTCATGTCATGCAAGTAAAATATAGGAGCCCCATCTGTCTCACACTAGCATGACTGAGGAGTAACAACTGAAATCAGTGGCAGCATGTTATATTGATGTAAGTGAGAGATTCAGTCCCTAGGTTTTCTATACTCTAGTCTTAACTTAAGTTTACTGAATCAAGTGCTATGTGCTATTCACCTGTTTTAAAAACACATGATCCCAGTCCTCTAGCAACACTGGAAAAGCAAATATCTTGGTTTTTTCCTCTGTCTGTAGAATGCTTTGTAGTAAATCACTGAGATAAAAGGGACAAAAATCATTCTGCTGAAGCAGAGAGTACATTGGACATGACAGATTAGTTCATGTAGCTTAGCAGCTCTCACAGAACTTGATATAGATCATAACATTTTCCTTTATTCCAGTAAAAATCCTCAACTATTGTACTGTAATTTGTGATTTTTTTTTCCACCCAACTGATACTAATGATCACTCTTCGGTTCAAATGAAAGCAAAACCCATGATGTTTACATTTTTTAAAAAATGTAAACAAGACAATTCCTCCACCTTCCCCTTCACATTCATACATACTTCCCAGTGGTTTATATTTCTATGCCTGGTACTGTAACTAATAGTGACTCTTTGGTCCCCATACTGCAAACCGTTATTCATTATCTCAGTGGAACAATGCAAGGGAATAAGAGTTTGCCAGATTGGGACTCAACACAGGATCTCAATGACCTCTCAAGGAGAGGCAACCAATTATCTTAAGATTCGCTAAGATATTCATCTTAAGAATCAATCAGCTATTTCACTCTTCAACGTCTGTCTTGAACTGGGCAGACATCTTCAGGGATTATGATGAAAATATTGAAAGAGGTTTTATTTTACGAAGCAGATCAAATCAGTCAGAGTAAAAAAAAAAAAACCTGCTAGCTGTACAAACTATAGTAATACAGAAACAGACGTGGACAATTTCAAGTGACTAGCCTGTTGACTATTCTTCTTGGGTAACATGCAGTACATATGGTATTGATGGGCATTAGGGGAAGCAGTTCCAGTCTTCCGTAGTGTGTCTGAGATTAGGACTTTTTAAATACACTATTGCTGCTTTATTGACTCTAAAAATAGAACCAACTGGGCAATCGTGGCCAAAGAAGCTGCTGCCTGAGCCATATGGGATTTAAAGGGATATTGCCATACTAAAAATGATGCATTACATGCAAAGGCCACAATCCTGAAAAGACTTATACAGTTACTTAACATTACTAGCATGAGTAATTTCATTAATTTCCATAGCAGTAAAGTTAAGAACATGCCCAAGTCTCTAGAACTGAGCCAAATGTATTTACTTATATTACTTATCACATGAAGGCATTAAAATTAGAAGAATTTCAAGTCAGTAGTTTGCACTATTTAATAGCACTGGGAAAACAAAATAATTCAATCTTCCAGAAGATTTAAATATTTTAAAACTGGGTTTTGTTTTGATTCAGAGCAAACCCTCCAAATTTGGAAACTCTCTATGAAATAAAATGGGCTTGTAGCCCCAGGCTCTAACTGACTTGGAGTCCCCATCTGGCAGGTTTGTAGTGGAATTTCATCAAAATCAGACCATCTCATCAAAAAACCTTGATTGTGAAGAATTGCCAAATCCCATACAAACAAAAAAAAGTTTCATCTGAATTTTTCCAGCCTGCTTGATTGTTTTTTATGTGCTAGTTCAATCATTTTTTGTTTAGTATATTTCTCTTGATTTGGACAATGAAAAAGAAATTAATGAAGGCATTTTCACAGCTGCAGGTTCGATAGCAAGCCTTGCTGAGAAATACACTACATCTAATTATTTCCACTGGAATTTGAAAAGAAAGGAAAAGCTGTAGTTGTATGAGAGATTATAGAGTTGTTCCTTCCTTACTTTCTGGTTCTGACCCTAACAATCTCACTTTTCCGCTGTGAGGATCATTTTCCACTCACACAATCATTTTACAGATTAGTACTGCAGCATTATAAAAGTAGTTCTGAAATAGTTCTAAAAATAGTTCAAAATAGTTACAAAAATCAAGACGACAATTAAAGAAGATGGGGATAATACAAGAATTGTAAGGTGGAGAAGAACCCAGCTGAAGGGGAAAAAAGCAGTGGATTGTACTGAAAGGTGAACTACAGGATTTGAGAGAGTTTATGAGTGGAGTTCCTCAAGGCTTGATCTTGAAAAAACCTTTTCTATATTTTTGTTAGTGAGCTTGGCCCAAAAATCTGCTGATGATTCAAAGTTGGGAGGCATTGCCAATCTGGATGACCTTGAAGACTGGGATAAAAGAAATGCAATAAAATTCAGTAGTACAAAGTGCAAGTTACACTTAGGGTCTAATCAAAAGAATTTCTGATACAAAGTTGAGAAGTAGCAATTGCCAGTGACAGATGTAGAGAGACTTGAATGTTGATGACTGAGCATTAATGTGATATAGGTACGAAAAAGGCAAATGTGACCTTAGGATATATTCAAGGAATCTCCAGTAGAGATAGAGAAGTGTTGTGCAAGGCACTGATAAGACCTCATCTGGAATACTGTGTACAGTTCTCATCACCTGTGTTCAAGAAAGATTAATTCAAACTGGAACAGGTGCAGAGAAGAGCTATTAGAATGATCTGGGGAGTGAAGGTCCTACCTTATAGGAGGAGACTAGAAGACCTCAGCTTCTTTAGCCTAGCAACAAGAAGACTGAAAGGGAGTATGATTGCTTTCTATAAATATATTGAAAGATAAACATCAGGGAGTGTGAAGAGCTATTTAAGTTAAAGGACAGATGTTGGCACAAGAACAAATGGGTATAAACTGACCATGAATAAATTCAGGCTGGAAATTTGTTTCTAAGAAGGTCTCTAACCATCAGAGGAATGACGTTATAGAACACTATCCCAATAGGGTTGTGGAGGTAAACACAAAACAAAAACTTGATTAGTTTAAAAAGTAAGCAGGACAAATTTACTAGTATGATTGCATGACAAGGTTGTTTGTGATGGTAGGGGGCAGGGTTCAGCAGCCATAGGGCTTGCTTCTGGTCTAGGTCTTATGTTCGTAAAAGTTTATGCTTCAAGGCTTCAGCTGGCCATGTGCAGGAGCCAGGAGGGGATTTCTTCCTCCCACCCACACGAATTCTGGTTTATGATTTTTGAGAGAGAGACAGAGAGAGTCTTTCCTCTGAAGCACCAGAGATGGCTGGGGCTGAAGGTGGGACAGTGGACAGGATGAGCCAATGCTATGACATGGCACTGAGTATGTTCTCTGGTGATTGACTAGCTGGTGTTTGCTTACATGCTCAGGATCTAGCCCACTGCTATGTCTGGCTTCAGGAAAGAAATTTCCCCCAAGTCAAATTTGCAAGTCCTTGGTAGTTTTTTTTTTTTCTTTCTTCCTTCTCCTACAGCGTGTCAAAGCCTCCTGTAGCCTGTAATACTTTTTAGTTGATGGGTTTAATGTTAGTGTGTTGTGCAGTACTAGTAGCCTGTGATACATATGATTAAACTTTGACTCTAATCTAGCAAATTAGTACTGAGCATGCATCTGTGATACTGACTGTACTGCTATATTCACCCTTTGCACAGTCTTAATAATCTTTGTACAAAATATGCCTTCTGAGTTTATTTGAAAATTCATAATTTGCTAATCATTACTGTCCTGGTAAAATATACATGGCAACATTGTATGTAATGTTATAAGATTCCACTTATGATATTACTAGCCCCTATACCAAGTGTGAGATGGCCAAATCAAGTTCCAAAAGGGCAGCCATGTTAGTCTAGTTCATCAAAAAAAGCGAGGAGCCCTACAACATGTAAAGACTAGCATATTTTTTTAAGTGCCACAGGACTCCTTGCCTTTTTTTTTTTTTAACAGCCAAATCAGTTCTTCAGAAACAAAGGGCAAACTAATGCATCATCTAGGTGTAAACAAGGTCAATGAGCAATTACCTGCTAAGTGGCCATCCTTTGACAGGAAAGGAGCACAGGCAAAAAATCTAAATCTTACCAAAGAAACAGCATGGGGCTGCTATCCACACAAACTGCCTGTTGCCTTGCTCCCAGCTGGAGATGCTTTTCAAAGGAAGAGATGAGAACTATAAAAAAAAAAAAAAAAGAGAGAGGCCATAACCCAAGAGCGTCTTCCTCTTTCTCTCTGGCTCAGTGCATCCATGACACTTGAAGGGCAAAGAAAGCATTATTGGACTGGGGCAGGGACTCTCACATAAAAGAGTAGTCAGTAAATTGGTAAAACATGGAAGAAAACCTCGCTTTGAATTTTACATTGCTTATTAAATTAAGCATTAATTGCATTTTATCTTTATTTTATTTGTGACCATTTCTTTTTATGCCTCAGTACTTGCACTAACTTAAAATCTCTCTCTCTCTCTCTCTCTCTCTCTCTGTAGTTAGTAAACATATTTCAACATTTTATGTAATCCAGTTCTTTAAATTGAAGTGTTTGGAAAACTCCATTTGGAGTAACAGGACATGTGTATATCATTTCTATTAATTAAATAATGCACTTTATATAAGCTTGAATTGTCCTGGGGAGGACTGGGCAGTAAAAGATATACATTTCTGAGGGAAGTCTAAGACCAGGAGTGCAATGGGGTCACTCTGCTGTACAAACAAGGCTGGTAAGCGCCAATGCACAACTATTTCTTACACACACAGACATAGCTGGGAGTGGCTTACATTCTGGAGGTTGTCTGTGAGCAGCCTGGGATTGGAGCCTACAAGAGCAAAGCAGTGTAAAGGACACCTGAGGCTGGAGGGCAGGGGTGACACAGCTAACTATTAGGCTGAATTGAACCTTGGGTATGTTACAGTATCTCTGTAGGGCCTCTTGCTTTGTCAGACTTGTCTTTTGGACAGAATTCATCCCATGGGCAAAAATTCAACTCAGCAACGTCCCAGAGATTATTTATGATCAACAGACCCCATCACCATAACATGAAGAGACTAGCAGTTGCATATTTTGAAAGGAATTCCTAAACTGCAGTAGCTTATCAGGGAAAATTCTTTATAGGTAAAAATCACATTAGTGGTTTACTTGGGCCATTCCATATCACAGACTGCCACCTAGAACTAAACATCCTTTTCTTGGGAAAACAGCTTTCTGAAGGACAAATAGTAACTCCTCCATAAGGTCCCCTTCTCCCCAAATCTGTATTTAGTTCCCAGATCTCTTATGCTGAATGAAGTATATTACTGCAAGGAAATGAAAGATAGGCTATCCCAGATATTAGTAGTTTTGGTGGGAGCAGGTGTAGGAAACAGCTGGTATGGAACAAATGATTATCTTTTTCCATGAGAAGACCAGTCACTGAGGTCTAATTTGGGGCCAGTGTTTTGACTATTGTTGCTAGCCTGACCTTTCATCCGGAACAAGGTTATGTCTGATTAGAGGCACTTGGCTCCACTGTGTTTATTACTAGACGAGATATTTCTTTCAGACTGGAGGCCAGTGTAATTTGAGCCAAATTGATTAGGCATTTAAAACAAGCTCCATCCATTTTTCCTATTTTTTTTCCTTCTCATTTTGCCATGTACTGAAAGTAATACTTTGTCATAATATTTTGTAATAAATATTTTAGTATTACAGTGTAAAAGATACACTGGTGTCCAAAAATCATGTTGAATCATGGAGGTTTGAGCAGCCTGCCTGGCCTCATATCCTTCAAACAACTGACATGATGCTAACTTGTAGCTGTCAAACAACTCATATGTAGTCTAGATGCATAGAGCAGCCCATAGACCCAATCTCTATGGCCATGTCCACACTTACATGATTAAATTGGCTTAAGTTAAATTATTTAATAAAATCACTATAAATTAAATTGATTTAACATGTCCCCACTAGAAACTCAAATTGAACTAGCATGTCTATGGACAGGACTTGCCAGTTCAATTTAGGAGAAGGGCACCATGGGAGGTGTGGCAAGATGGACCCCTAGAATGGCCATGCCCCCAGCCAATATATAGAAAAAGGACAGCACCCTGGGAAGGAGAAGGGCAAAAGAAACTGAAGCAACAGTTAAATAGAAATAAGACATTCACACTGCATTATTTCAAAATAACAGTTTTGATTTAACCATCATTTTGCTATAATGCCGGGTTTTATTATGTTGAAATGACTTTCCTTATTGTGAGATAAGGGAGTTTCTTATCTCAATATAAGGAAACAGAGTGTGGACTTGCCCTGCTTTAAATCAAAATAATCAACATTATTTTGATTTAAAGACTGTGTGGACATACCCTATGAGAGCTGCTGCTGCAGCATTGTTGGATGGAGACACATCTTGGCCATGTTAAAGTATGCAAAGTTCTGCACCAGTTTACATTTCTAAAGACTCTGCTGTCTGCAGAGACAGTCAGGGCAGATCTACCCCATGGCAGGAATTCTGTGGCAGTCAAAGGGAGATAAAGTACTTAATATCTTGTGTATCTCCCTTTAATTGCCTGCCGCCTACTTACCACACTGTCTTCAGTGCACTGAGTCGAAGGGAAATGCCCTCCCTTCAACTCAGTACTAGTCTGTGTACTGGGTGGTCTTCAGTGATCAACTTCCTGATTGGCTGAGCAGGTCTTCACAAACCCAGTCAGTCAATCAGGAAGATCAATCTAATCGCGGTGAATTTGCCACCATCAATGAAGGCTAGGGCTCAGCCATTTTGGGTTGAGTTTAATACAGCCTATTCTGAGTTAAAAGAGGCTCTTTGTGTTCTTATTTTTGTTCTTTCTTCACTTAAAAGAACAGTAATTCAAACTTAAGGGTGGATATGTGGAGCTTATGGAAGTACACCACAAATTAACCTGTTGTTCAACGTGAGACAGGGTAGCATAAATTGGCCCGTGGTGTTTTTGAAAGACATATGTTGGGAGATAACTGGTCTTTGAGAAAAACTGAGCAAGGCCAGTATATTTTGTAATATAGTAGAATAGTGGCACATAATTTAAGTCTATAAAGGTCATGTTTTCAGATGTTGGCAATTTATACGAAAACCTTAGATCATAGAAAGTGAAGACAACATAGCTCATCCTCCGTAAACTAAATTTTTATATAAACTGCCAATACTTAAGAGTAATGTTTTAGTCCTGACACTCATGTATTATATAACAGCCTCATAAAGAGTATAATTAACTATCTACTAAGAATTTAAGATAATGTTAATACAAGGACTTTTTAGTAAATCAATACAATTAAGTACAGCTCCATGTTTTAGTAAATAGCTGCATTGGCAAATCTTTCCATTTTATCACAAGTAGCATTATTTTATGTTTGTTTTAAGCCCCAGCATCTAGAGTCATGTGACTACAGAAGAATCTCAATCTCCATTTTAAAAAGAATGTTTTTAAATTTTATCTTAAGGGTTCAATGAAGGATCTAAAACAAGAGAATTCTGTACTTTCCTCATGTTAGGGGTAACCTATAACTCAAATGTTCTAAATCAGGAGACACCCAACCCTTTAATTCTTTCAAGGCTATTGGCAAACCACGGTACCTGGAAAATATCAATTTCCAGGCTGTACGCATCTAGAACACTCAATAGAAAAGCAGCACAGCATTCAAAAATTTTCCAATTAACCGCCAATGTTATTGGTCCTCTTCTATCTCTTGAGATCACTTTGCATATATGAAGCTTTAGAGGATGTATAACATTATATGGCTTAAGAAAAGAAAAAGCAAAAGTCATTTTGTGCAACTATTCTATATCCTCTGTAGATTCATGTATGTGGAATGAGCACAAGAGATGGACATGCTTAAAATCTTTGGAGTAAGTGATTCCAGTATTTTTGCAAGAGTATTAATCCCTTAACATAAGCTCTCTACTTCATTATACATTTATCAGATGAATATAAATTTGATATTTGTATACAATATTAAGTATACTAAGTTATATTCTGTCAAACTTGCCTTGATTTTTAGTCCCAAGAAGAAGAAAAAAGCCCTGGGGCTAAGTGGTAGCTTTATTTTATTAAAAGCAGAACTGACAAGAAGGTAAAGGCTCCAAAATTATCATATCTTTTGGGTGGCTAGTTTGAAACACTGATCTAGCTGGGCCTCCCCCCCCCCCATTCAGTAGAGGAACAAACCCTGATATTTACCCTCTTCCTAAAGGCACTGAGGCCTAATGAAGCAATGACTGAATTATCACTGCCCGATTCCAGTTTTAACCTCACATAACGTTACTGAATACTGTAGAGAGTTTGTTAGAGTGAAAAAAAAAATACTCCTTTGACTCTTTTTTTTCTGGGCAACAACAAAAGCAGGTAACATTTGCATTTCTGTAGAGCTTTATGAACAGACGGTGGCAAATCTGGTCCAGTGTTTCAAACCAGGGTGAACTGCACTGGCAAAAGCCAGTATGCGCCCAGGTGCAACATGTTTAAATTATTGGTTTGCCCTGGTGCAGTTACATCAGCAAAGCTCCCCCAGCAATTAATACATTTATGTCTACCATGGAGTTAAGTCTTGCTAGAAGTTTGACGCCCTTACAGGCTTAAAGAATGAACTGGAGTGTTTCACAGAATCCTACCAATGTCCACAGCACCTTCAAATGAACAGCAAGGTCTACTGTGCACATACACAAAGCACTAACATTTAGTCAAGAAAAGACACTTATTAAAAAGCCTAACATACATGGCTTCAAAAAAAAAAAAAAAAAAAGTAACCATTACTGCTATCTGTCTGTGGATTTATATGCCACCTCCCCACCCCTTAATTATGTAGCACCAGAGTTCCTCACAGTCTTCCAGGCATTAGCCACACACCTCTGAGGTAGAGAAGTATTGTTTTTGCCTTTTTACAGGTGGCAAGTTAAGCTACAGAGAAACTTTTGCCAAAGATCACCAGGTAACTCCTTTCCTTCTCTCCCCCACTTAGATAAGGCCATGTGCTACTTGTGGAGGCAGACTGATAGAGCCCTGCATGGATACAAATACGTAGATCTGTATAGTCAAGAAATGGTCCATGGATATCCACGGATGTGTATATTACACGGATATCCGCATATTTGCAGGGCACTAGCTCTGTGAAGATAAAAATGTGGACCTGTATCCGATCTGCATCCACAAGAAATGGTCTGTGGATATCTGCATTGTATTCTTGCATGCAGATATCCATGGATGTAATGCGGATATCCGCAGATTTGCAGGGCTCTACAGATTGACATCCAGGGTGGTCACACAAGGTTGGTTGACATCACAGAAAGAAACTAGATTGGGCTGGCAAGCTGAACCCATCACCACATATATGTGAGCAACCCCTGTGACTAGCTTAATTGGAGCAATCCAGTGCAGGAGAAGAGAGACCTGGCCTTCAAAGGACTGCTTTCTTCTTTACCCACAGCAGATGACATATTTGAAATAGAAGGCAGAGTATATCTGGGCCCTGCTGTTTCCTGCCTGCAGTGATCTCCTCCTCTGCTTGGTTTCCAGCTGCACTCATCTGCTGCTCCTATGCACACAGCAGCTGGGAAATGCTAGGCAATTAGCATACACATTCACTCTGCACATAATTCATCTCTCCTACATCAATAAAACATCATGCAATCACATCTTTGCCACCTTAGCATTCCTCCCACACACCAACCAAGAAAATCATTTTTCATTCAAAATTATGGATGAGGGAGGCCTTTATAGCAAAATAAAAATAAGTTTTGCTGACTTTATAAATAGCTTCCATCACAAGCAGAAAGTGTACACAGTTACCAAGACTACATGCTCAGTCTTTCATCTTTATTTTGGCCACTATCTGCCCTTATGGGAAAACCCATCCAAAAGGGTCCAGAAAGGGTTGGTCCACCTGCCCTAGCAATATTACTGCTATGCCATATAACAGGGTACTACACTGACTTTATTAAGCAGAGTAGAAAACATACTGAAATGGAAGAGAGAGAACTTAAAGGTCAATAAGCTGCTCCACTTGCTGGAGTAGCATGGCACCACTTGCTTGTGGAAACAGTAATTCCTTGTGATGTCAGATGCCTGTGACTTAGCTGGAAGAGGTAACCACAGCGATAATACAAATATTGTCCCAAAACTTTAGCTGTACTGCAGCCACTTGCTCTCATGCTGCAGGGACAAAACTGCCCAAAAGCCAAAATAGATTACTATGGAAGAATTGCCTCATGGGAAAGTCTCCAGTGGTAAAGAAGCAATTATGTAACACATTTCTTCCTGCAATGAGTATTCAGGCCTATCCAGGGGTACCGCTACAGCAGCAAGGCAGCCTTGCACTCCTTGAGCTTTAGATTCATAACATGCTGTCCCTCAAACCATCCATATCTAAAGTACTGTACTAATAACACTGTGCAAATGTTATAGACAGGAGGATCTGATCAGACCTGGCACTAGACAGAAAGACAAAGAATTTTCCTCAAGGAAGTGTGGAAATTACATAAATGAAGTGCATGTCGTGTCTTTCCAGCAGAAAAGCTTCACGTGTGTATATTATTCAGTAGTATTTCATTGAATCTGTCTGGTGTGTTCAGAGAAGAGCAACCAGTGATCAGCATCTCTATTCTTGCCTTTGCAGATATTTGCTATACAGAGCACATCCCACATAGTTCAAAGGCAGAGCATCATTTTCTGTACTCTTAAGGGGTGATGGGGGGGGGGAGGAGTGTTCAGCACTGGCATCAGCTAACAGAGTTATTTATTTTGCTCAGTAGCAGAGCGCTTTCCAGGGAAGCTGAAGATCTGGCTTTTTCTCTTCATCCACCAGTTTCTTCAGTCAGTTCATTTAATGTATTGCTGTTTGCTTAGAAGGGTATGCAAATGCCTTCAGTTATGTTTACACAAAGCTCAGTTCAGCCCATTAAATCATAGCTTGAAAATTCCACTCATCTGGTCCCCTCTGAAAATGGACAACTTGTCCTGGTTAGTGTGAGGTCTTATACCATCAATTTCTGCAAAATTTAAGTTTTCTTGTTTGGTTTTTTAAAAATATATATATATTTCTGGCACTTAGGCTTAAAGAGTGAACTTTGCAACATAAAATCAATCAATGGAGCATCAACTGCCTGAGTCTCCAGACAAAGAAAAAAAGGCCTATGGCACTTTTAAAGACTAAAATTTATTTTTTGCATGAGCTTTTGTGTGCGAAGTCCCACTTCATCAGATGCCAGAGTGGAGAAAACTTATATTGGAAAAAAAACTTGAAGATAAATCCTGTGATTACATTTCACTGCATTAGGTCACATTACGTCAGCTAATCAAAGAAGTTGTATAGATTGAAGAACTAGACTAACATGGCTATCCCTTTGGAATTTGTTCATAAACTTTTTAAACATGTAATGAATGTGACTCCATTCAGTTTCAATATCCTACACCTCTTGTGCAGCTGTTAGAAATGTATATGATTCTGGTCAGTTTGTCTATTGTTGCTCAGGAAATCTAAGGGCAAAACTGGAACTATACATATTGGGGAGAGTAACTCCCTGCCCCTGCAAAAAGCCAGAGAAGTCATAGCAGCCAGAAGTGTGAAGAAGGAAAAGTGTTGTTTTTCCTCTTCCAATAGCCAGGCTAGGGAAAGGACTTTAATATTATCAGGCATCCATTCTCCAAAGGCCAATATGAAATATGGAGCTCTACAGTAGAATCCAGAGACCACGCCCGAATAAGCATCCCTGAATACCTCATTCTTCTCAGCAAGTAGGGGTGTGTGCTGGGAATCTCAGATATCTTTACCAGCACAACATACTCTGTCATTCCTATGTATTTTGTTTCCTGTGTTTAAAAAATCCCATTGATTATCTTCATACCACCAAGTTTCTGTGATTTCTACGTCAATATACTCATTTCATTCTAGTCAATCAAGTTCACCCCTCATAATACTTTAGACATTTAGAATTTGTGTAGACACTTATAAAATTTGTCACTTTAGTTGCCTTCATGTGATGCAATTGAATGGCTCTTATTCCTTTGACAGTTTCTCATTAGTTCTTATCTGTGTTTTGTTAGTGCCTATCTCCTCCTCTTCACTAGGACACAGAATTCTAGCTTCTGATCTAACCTCATTTTCACTGGCATATGCTATAGTAGACATATAATTGCTATGTTATTGGTGTTTATGTGTACCACAACCACCAGCTCTTCCTCAACACTGCACACAAGCCTATCTAGATGAGTTGTCTGAGGGCCATGTACCCCTTATATTAAATGCACATATATACTACCTGTCCACAAGGCAGGTAATCAAGCATGCTATAGTCAATGCAATAAATTGACTAGTGTCCCCCCCCTCTGCAAAATGTCAAACCCTTGATGCACAGAATTGGGGCTCTTGAGCTTTTCAGAGAAAAGGGGGACAGATTTAAAAAGAAAAAAAAACCACACACACACACACAGAACAATGTGCGATTCCTTGTCCTTAGTCTCAGACATATCTGTACCATTTTGCTGAATGTTTCCAGAAACATTCAGCCTAAAGCAGACCCATGGCATGGAGAATTTTTGCCAAATGGTTTAAGTCTGAGAAAGGTACAAGACCCTGTTTTCAGCTTCTTATAACAGGAAGTTCTCGGAAACCTTAATTATAGGTGTGACTGTGTGATATCATCCCTATCCATAATCGGCTTGCTTCTTGTGCTTGGGATATGCAGAGTTACAGGAGGTCAGGTTTGAAAGCAGATTTCTGACACATCTGTCATTTTATATTTAGAAAAAGAAAATGAATATGGACTGTAACTGATGTTTCCTTCAATTCAATGTTCTCTTGCCAACAGTGATAAAGTAATACGGCTTATACCAGAGAGCGAGAGAGAAGCCCAAACACTGAAAGATGTATTTCACCAGCATCCGGTAAGTTAGTGCTTTGTGTTCTCTCAATACAAGTATTCACTTAAGTTGACTCACATGCCTTTCAGCGGAGGGGTGACTTTTTCAAATCCTGAATTATGTTATGTTTCAAGTGACAATACATGCGCAAGGAGAGGAAGCAGAAAAGTGGAAGTCTGCACCTAAAAGCAAAGAAGAGGCAAGAATCCCTACTTAAACCAAGCTCAAATTCTTCACAAACATTAAAAATTAAAAAAAAAATTCCTGCACCCAAAGAAGAGGAAACTAATAGCTAGGAGATCAGAGTTTCCACCTGTTTGTGGCTAGTGCCATTGCACCAGTATAGCATTAACACAAAAGTACTCTCCAAAATGCTGCTTCTCCAGCATAGCTTAATAAGTGACAGGAAATGCCCTGCCACCAGCAGCACATGGGGCCACACAGAAGGCTGAAGCTACTGAGAACCATCCCCCTGCCAATAGGGCCCTCTGACACCTGATAATGTAGGAAGAGGTCCCCTGCTATGGTCACCATGTAAATGCACAGGAACTTTGAGTACCTGGAGGAGGATTCTTGTAGATGGTCACAGACAATGTCCCTCTTTTTCTACAGTTGCTGTCTATGGCACAAAGGTTTTTAGTCCTAATGAGCAATTGTAGGTGTCACTGTAATATAAGTAAATAACTTAATAGTGAGTGTCAATAAACAAACATGGCACTATAAATGCCACATGTCTAAGAATGTGGTGGACGTTAGCATTTGCTTTACTTTTTCCCCCCCCCCATGTGGATATACATGTAGTTTGTTATTTTCTCTCTACTACTGCAATCCATGCAGAGCACCTCTCTCAACTTTGTTTTCATAAGACTGCTCCCTTAGCAAAGATGGATGAGGGTCTATGGGGACCCTGGGACCCTCTCACCATTGGGCCCCCCCCACCTGGGGCTGCCCCCCCAACCTAGGGTTCTGGCCCCTGCAGGTGGGCTGGCACCAGGGGGCCCTGGGCTAGAGGCCAGCCCTGGCCTAGCTAGTCAGCCTCCAGGGGCAGCACAGCTGACTGGCATGCATGGTTCAGCCTTCAGGCTCCATTGGAGGCCATACTGCATGCCAGTCAGCCTCAACCCCAGAGGAGAGTAACCCTGGGGGCAGGCCAGCCAGACTAGCGGCACTGCAGAAGCATGGAGCTGGGCCTCTGTGCTGGCCCACCATGCCCTCTCCCCTCAGTGCTAGCAGGGCAGGCGGCCTCCACATCATGGAGGGCCCTGGGTGCAGGATGCTAATCCACCCCATCCCTTAGGCTCATAAAAAGTGATTCCCATCTCCATCAAAGTGGGAACAGTAGAAACTTGAATAACCACATGCTGAAACTTAAAACAGGGCAATAAAGTTTTGGCAAGGTGCATTGGAATCTGACTGGTTAATTAGAAAGTGATTGATTAGAATGATGTAATCAACTAAAAAGGCTGAAAGGAGGATTTTTTCATAAACAAAAATACTTGTATATAGTAGTCTTTGCACATGGGATCAAATCCTGGTGCCTGTGCCTGGCTTGTAAAAACAAGCTCAGCTTGGTTGTTTCTGAAGCCTCAGGGCTGCAGTTGCCTCTGCACCTGTTTCACTCCCCATCTGTATGAGGAGAAAATGAGGTACATCAACAGGTTTACACACACGGCTGGTTCTAGGGATGAGCCAGAGGAAGCCGAACACCCTCTGCGCTCCCGTGCCTTCCCCAAGTCAGCAGAGCGGGCATGGGTCAGGCTCCACTCTCCTGCCCTGCCTTTGGACTGGCCCTCCCTGTCCTTAGGGCAGAACAGCCAGCCCAGGGGAAGGACAAGAGAGCAGAGCCTGGCCTGTGCTCACCCCTGTCCCCCCACCACCATGCTGCCCCTGCCCAGCTGAGGAAGGAAGAACTAAAATCTCCAAATTCAGCTTTCACTTTCTCCCTCCCTCAGACAGCCCCTGTAGGACAGCTGGCTCCCAGCACCCCTTCAACTCCTATGGCTACCCATTCAATATGATCACCATTGGTTTCCCCAATTCTCCTTCTCCCCCCTCCCCATCTCCCTTCCCACAATCCCCAGCTACTCTGCAGAGCCGTGCACAAGGAGACACTGATGCTCAGCCAGAACAATGCAGGCACAAAACAACAACAGAAAGGGTAGTTGGTGCCTGTGCTTTGAAGGTTGACCAGAGGAACTTCCTGACAGCCATGTATTGTCCCAGGACTCAACCCATTCAAAACAAAGCTGCTAGTCTAGCGAATCTTTTGACCTATGCCTATCACTCTGCCCCTCTTTAGAGCCTTCTACTGACTCTCCATTCTGCCCCTGCGTCAAACAAGCTTTTTGTCCCTTAACCTCAAAATCACTGTCTTCAGTCATTTACCACCCTTGTCTCTGACTGTGCTATCTTCTCCCCCACTGGTCCCCCCACCTTCCATCCCCCTTGCTCACCTTAGAGTAACCTTGGAGGAGAAAGACATACAATAAGAAAAATAATTACATGGAAAAGACTTAAAAATGCCAACATACTAATACAAGATATTCCAAGTCATGTTCTTTGGGACTTTGCCACTGAATGATGAACAGTTTACACTTTGCTATAGCATAGGACCAGGAATGTTCATCTCTTCACTGAAGGAGAAGGGAGAGCTGCTTTTCAAAAATTCTGCCTCTTTTGGGGAGTTGTATACTGCTCAAAAGTATCAGATCCAACAGCAAAGTATGAGCCTGCCTCTTGTATATACAAGTAAGGCTACAGAATCCTTGAGTATTGTACAAAAAGAATTTAGATTAATCATTGTCTCCATAAATGCTCAGATAACACACTGAAGAGTGTTGAAGGCACACAAACATTTATGCTGATGTGATAAAAACAATCCACAAGGAAGTTATCTAATGCTGATTAATCAACACTGGTAAATTATACTTCATCCTGTAGTTCGTGCCTCTGTATAACCATGCATGAATGAACAATACTGGGCTCAAAGTAGTGCACCCATGATTGATAAAAGTTGCAGGCCTATGTCATTAATATTTTTGAAGCTCATTGAGACCATAGCACAGTTTGGCCAATAGAAGTACAAAGCAGTGTTATCATGCTTACAACTGAAACTCATGTGTATTTAAGAAAAACTACTGGCAATGCATGTATTTATAATCTCTCCAGTGCTGTAATGGGGAAACTACTATGAGTGATTGCCCCTCTCCCCCTGACCCCCCAAAGGATGGCTCTGTAGCAGCAGGAGGAGCTGGCTCTGAGCTGCCAGCCACAGTAGCAGGGGCCCAATCCGCCTCCGGGCTGCCTGCCGACAGCGGCCAGGGCCAGACTGGGCCCCCAGAGCTGGATCGGGCCCTGGGGTAGGGCAGTGGGTGCAAAAGCAAAAGTTGGCTCAGAGCACCACAATCCCTTGAGCTGGCCCTGTTTGCACAGTCATGGATATACTTGTCACTAATCCAACTTTGCCTTTTATCCCCTAATCCCCCCAAAACTGAGGGCCAATTTTCAAAAATGCTCTTATTCACAAACCCAGCAGAAGTCAGTGGCAGCTGCAGGTAGCCAACCCCTCTGAAAGCGAGTCCGTGAGAGTTCTGAATGATAAGCTGGTGTGAGGAGTGCATGAAGGATTGCAGAAACACACACACGAGAGAAAGTTCTCAGAGCAGGGACAAATCCTGCCCTAAAAGGAAAGAACTTTCACTCTTGAGCTCTGCATGCAAACATGGCCATATTGTTAAACAGTATGTGCAGAAAGTAAGAACAGAAACCAATGTATGAACAAACATTCATGTAAAAAAAAAAAGTAACAAAAAGACACTGACAGTTTCTATCAATCCATCATCACAGTGATAGAGAAAAGAAAACCTCTAGGCTATAGCAGCAATGTACAAATTACTTTATCTATTCTTTTCTATTAGCCTTCAGGGAGTCTCAGATTTCTGGATTCTTGTGTCTATAAAATGTAGTAGTGTTTTGAGGCCTCTACTTTGAATACGTTATGGTGTGTTTTGGAAATTTATATCACCTAAGCATCATGTTAGTCACATCCTCTGTGCTTTGAGGACAAAAACAAATAAAGTTGGAACCAGTGTAATAAAACCCCAAATCCAGTCAAGATTTAGCATGCTTTTAATTAAACAACCACAAAACACCAAAAACTTCATATTTTTGCCCAGAAATACTTCAGTATTTGATATAATAGCCTGGTTAACTGAAGTATGCTAATGCCAGATTTTAAGGCATTTAAGCACCAACCTCTTGAAATCAAAGAGAGCTGGGCACTATCACAGAATGACTGGCCCCTTAAGAGGGAGCGGCTTAAGGCAAGGGTCAGCAACCCCCAGCATGCATGCCAAAGATAGCATGCAACACCCATTCACAGTAGCATATCCTGTAGCATCACAGCTTCTCCTCCTTGCTGGCTCCACCTCCAGCTCCTGTTGAGGGGGTGGCGGCACTGGAGCCAGCAAAGGTTGCTAACCCCTAATTTAAGAGGTGAGATCTGGGTCTTTTGAATGTTGGGGGAATGAGAAGTGGGATATAGTTGTAAAGGAGAGGCATGCAGAGAGAAAGAGGTTTTCAGTAGGAAAAGATCTCTGGGGAAGACCTAAACTCAAGCAGGAAGCATTAGGAAAAAAAAAAAAAAAAAAATCAGGAAGACAGACCCTCAGGTAGGAGGTGCCATGTCCTGCTTAGAACAGAGAAAAATAAATTAGCTATAAAGAAATGTTAGGTCTTCAACGAGAAGGGTCTAGCACCCCAACTGGAGCCAGGACGAAAACTGTAGATTTGAGAGTTATTTTGAAAGATTTTGTAGAGGCCCTAATAAATTGTCAGTTCCCAAAGGGATAGCCATGTTAGTCTAGTTCAGCAAAAACAAAAAACCCCCAAAAAACAAACCACAAGGAGTCATGTGGCACCTAAAGACTAAGGTTTATTTTGGGTGAACTTGCATCGTCAAAGCATCTGATGAAGTGGGATTTTCTCCCATGAAAGCTCATGTGAAAAATAAATCTGTTAGTCTTTAAGTGCCACGCAACTCCTTGGGTTTTTTCCCCCTAATAAATTGGACTCCTGAAGGGGAATATTCTAAGTATCTGAACTTCTTAAGGGGCTTTCAGTGAAGGAAAAAGTGAGGTAGAACTACGTAGACACAGATTTGGTCAACTGGGGGCATGATAGAACAGCCACTGAAATAACTTTTTAAAATCTGGTCCTTAGTACTTAATTTTAAGCTATTTTAGGAACACAACTGCTTTTAACAAAAAAAGAAAGGAGTCAAAGAAACCTGGTATTTACTTGCTCTTTTGCCTCATCACCACCAGAGCTGAAATGGGCCAGAAAATTTATGAAACAAGTAGTGTGATCACTTAGTCATTGGTTCAGCAAGATATTTAAATATGTATTTAAAGATAGAAGTGTGCAAATCAGGAATGTCACTGCCCCAGGGAAAGACCCAAGGCACGGGTCCAGGCCCCACCCCCTATGCCATGATCCATCACCCCAAGCCCGATCCTGCATGGGGCTTCTGCTACCTCCAGCCTGGCCTCAGATCCCTGGCTGAGTTTGGGGCCAGGAGAAGTGGGCGCTGTTGCAGGTGTCCTGACCGAGGCCAGGTCCAGGAGAGGCAGGCGCTGCAGCAGGTGCTCCAGCCCAGGTCCCTGGTTGGGGTAGGGCTGGAAGAGGTGGGGGCTGGCCCGGACAGTCAGGACACTGGGGCACCAAGAATCAGGGGACATGCCCTGTGTGCCAAGTGCCAGCGACACCCCTGGTGCTAATGGAACCTGGTGAATGAAGACCACAGTTTGGCCTCTTATGAGGTGTTTGAGGAATTTGACACAAGTAAGATTTTCAAAAATACAGTGTTGATCTGTCTGTGTTCCCACTGAAATCATTTCTAAAGCTCCCCTTACCTTGAAAAAGGCATGAAGGTGGATTTTTAAAAATTCCATCTGTAGGCCCAAGCCTTCTCCAAGTGGTATATGCACAATCAGAAAATCCATCTTTGGTCCCAAAGGCAATGCAGATTAAGGCTAATCAGGATAACATTCAGGCAAGAGCTGTGCACAAATCGGCTGTAAAGCTGCCCTAAAGAGTACACAAAAGATTTGGCTATATGAGAAAGCCCTTGGCCGGTAGAAAGCCAACTGTCTACACTAAGTACTTGTATGGCTCCATCACTGTAGTATCAAAGTACCTCAGGAGTCAGTAACCTACGGCACATGCACCTATTCTGAGTGGCGCACAGGGTGGCTGCTCCCCCCTAATTTCCCCACTCCCCTCATTGGGACTTGGTGCTGCAACAGCTGCCATGCACCTGGCAACTCCTCTCCCCTGCTGGCCCTGCCACCGTGTGTGCCTACATCTGCTAGGGCTGCGGCTGCAGCTTGGAGCACTGACTGGCACATTTAGGGCCTGTGCCCCATGTCAGTGACTCCCCTGTCTACCATCACATCTCACCTCTATCCTAGCTTTACAGATAGGGAACTGAGGTACAGAAAGACAAATGGGCTTTCCCCGTATGAAATAGGCAATCTCCTGAGCTGCAGATTAGCACTGTAACTAAAGAAGCATCCTTTCCTAAACTCTACACAGCCCATTCCTGGGCCCATAAGGGTTGGTGCACACTAAGGAAGGATAGGCATGCTGAAAGTACATTCTGTTCCACTGAACCCAAGCTATGAAACTGCTCTGACAAATGTCAAGCGCCCCCAGTCAACCTTCAGCTGCCTTGGGTCCTGGTTGCAGGAATGCTGTTTAAAGTCACATTTGCACCATGCCTAGCTGGTAGCTCTGAGGATTTGAGCCTCTGAAAAGGTCCCCTGTTTGTTTTTTGTTCCTCCTGACCAACTCCCTCTAAGCCCTTGAAACAGGCACCTGTTATCATTTGCCTCTGACCTACCTTCTACAGATGTAGAATTAAAAAGCCATTCATCTCCATCCAACTCAAACAAATGTTCTTTCTTGTAGAGACAAGGTAGACCAGTTTCTATTGGAAAAAGAAACTTTCAAGTTATGCAGAAATCAAGTCTGGGAAAAGTACTTAGTGTCACAGCTAAACACAAGGTGGAACAAATTTTTTACTACAGCAGTTTCAACCTATGGTCCATGTACCCCATGGGGTCTACAGACTTATATCTAAGATTTCCAAAGGGGTCTATACCACCATCTGAATTTTTTTAAGACCCCCCCAAATGACAAAAGGTTAAAAATGAAATTGTGATTTACCATATGTAGTTAATACATGTTCTAAGGGACCATTCAAGGTGAAGTGACTCATTAATTCCCAAACCTGAAAAAGAGGACCATGGAGCCTAAAAACTCATCTCTGTCACCAAATAAGTTGGTCTAATACATGATATTAATTCACTTGTTTTTGTTTCTCCAATATCCCAGGACCAAAAGAGCTACAGCAACACTAGTATCTTGTAGATATTCAGCAGAACTAAGTCACAGCAAGTGTTTCTGGTTGTCCTACCACCAAACTCAGTCTTTCCATCTCAACCAGCCATAGTAAAGTGATTTTTGTGAGTGCCATGAGAGTGAAACAAATGCAAATTTATCATTTCTGACCATCTGTCTACACAGAAAGACAACATCCAAAGCCAGTAGTCTGTGACTGCTGACTTGTGCTTCAGCTGGGGGGTTGTAAAGCTGCATTATAGATATACATGTTTAGGCTGGAGGCTGAACTCTGGGACCTTCTTCCCTTATGGGGTCCCAGAGCTTTGACTAGAGCTCAAATCTTTACTTCACAATTTTATGCACTGCAGCCCAATTAGCTAACACGAGTGAGCCATAGATGTCTAACTACAGTGTAGTCATTCTGTATGACCTACTGATTGAGAGTGACAAAGAGAAGAACAAGCAAAACCAAATTTTGTGAAGTGGAAAAAAATTGTGCCTTTTTTCTTTTTGCAAAAGAGGAGGGTGGTCTCTGCCTGTATGTTTAAATGACTGTTCTTAAGTTTGACATGTCATAAACAAGAATCAAAGTTTAAAGCTGGGCACACCGTTCCACTTGCTCTGGGCTGTTGAACTAAAAGAGCATTGTTTTACATCACAGACACACTGTTTCAGGTTATGTTGGAGTCCCATTGCTAAAAGATTTATGCATACTTTCAGGAATGCAGATAAATGAAAACTTACCTGTACAGGAGAGTTGATGAAAATTGCAGGACAGACACACAGACTAGCAGGGTACTCCAGTCGATACTTAAAAAAAAAAAAAAAAAAAAGGAGAGAAGAACATTGGCATTGACACATCCTGTGCTTTGTCTAGGTGCAAGCCTGATGGTCATTTTCAGGGTTATAAAAGTCAGGTTATGGCAACTCAAAGCAGTTTTGGGGATTCTGGATCCAGGTTTCATAGAATAGTTAGATGGCAAGAGTAACATGGCAACAAGTCAAACCTTTCTTAAATGTCTGCTTATGGAAACCTGGACTAAGGATTCCAAAAGCAGGGTATTCTTGGAGTTTGCTGTTCTTTAATTTTGTTTAGTGTCTCTTCAAAATGTCTGTTTCAAAGAGATCTGAAGCTGCTCTGCTTCATGCACAGCTAAAGAGTGGGGACTAATTGGCTAGGGAGTTCTGCAGAAAGAGGACTGGGGAGGTGACACCAGAGAAGAAGCTGTATAGGAGTCATCTTATTGCCAAGAAGGCTAATGGCATATTGGGCTGCATTAGTAGAATTGCCAGCAGATCAAGGGAAGTGATTTCTCCCCATTTGGCACTGGTGAGGCAACACTGGGAATATCGTGTCCAGTTTTGGGGACCCCACTACAGAAAGGATGTGGACAGATTGGAGAGGGTCCAGTGGAGGGTAACAAAAACAATTAAGAGGCTGGAGCACATAACTTCCAAGGAATGATTGAGGAAACTAGGCTTGTTTAGTCTGCAGAGCAGAAGAATTGGGGATGGGGGAAGGATTTGATAGCAATCTTTACCAAAAGAAGGAGGTCCAAAAGAGAATGGAACTAGGCTATTTTCAGTGGTGGTAGATGATAGAACTAGAAGCAATGGTCTCAAGTTGCAGTGGGCCAGGTCTAGGTTGATATTAGGAAAAAGATTCATTAGGAGGGTGGTAAAGCACTGGAATAGTTTACCTAGGGAGGTGCTGGAAGCTCTATCCTTAGATGTTTTTAAGGCCTGGCTTGGCAAAGCCCTGGCTAGGATGACTTAGTTGGGGTTGGTCCTGCTTTGAACAGGGGGTTGAACTAGATCAGTGGTTTTTAGTCAGTGTGCTATGAAATTTTGTACAAAGGTAGTGGAAAAAAAAAAATCAATGTAAAACAAATGTTGTTTCATCTTAAACAATATTCTGTCCAACCAAAATTACAACTCTCAAAACTTGTAAAAATTAGTCATCACATCAAAAGCCAAGTGTCACAGTCTGGGCCTCCCAAACCAATGGGAGGGCGCCCCTTTGTGGGGCTGATGAGGGTTTAATTTCCTTTTTCAGGCTATGGCCCCAGCCGGGGCGGGCAAGTACACAGTCTATGGCGCCAGGCGGTTGGCCAAGTAACAGGCTCACACAGAAAAGAGGGGAGGGAGGGAGATGCAGGCCCACCTGACACCACAGCATCTTAGCCAAGGGCCCTACCAGTGACTGGCCACAGTCATTGGGTCAGCAGGGCTCCTGCCGCAACGTGCTGACACTCAGAAGAGCCCACCTCCAGCTGAGCCAGATGCAATTCCCCCTGGGCCACTTCCTCCCATCCCTTGCCCAGGTACCTGTTGCAGAGAGGCTCACCTGAGTGCAGGGGGCAGGCTGCTCGGGGAACCCCCATGAGTCTTTTGCTGTCCAGGGGAGGCAGGTCGGGGAATGCTTCCTGCTCCTCGGTTCAAGGTAGCTCCTCCAGGTCACAAGGGCCCTTGGCACCGGGGAATTGCTCAGGGCCATAGGGATCCTCCACAGAGGATAGTTCTTCCAGGTCACATGGGCCCTCCTCAGCCTCTCCTGGGCCCCCTGGAAGGGGCAGTTGCACAGAGGGAGGAGACTGGCCAGAAGAACCACCCCATGCCACCGTCCAGGGTGCCTCTTGCTAGTCTTCTGGTCTCAGTAGGCTAGGTGGGCCCTCTGGCTCACAGACTGGGCTGGCAGGGTCCCTCTGGCCAGAGAGCTACAAGAGGGCCTATCTGGCAGCCTGACTGAGCAAGCATCCTTCCTCCAGGGCCACTCAGCCCCAGCTGAGCTGCTGGGCAGCTTTTTATACCTCCCCTTCCTGTTCTGGCCCCACCCCTCTGCTTCTAGGGCTTCAGGCTTGTAGAGCCTGAGTTTGGCTAGAGAGGGCGTTCAGGCCTTTCCTCAGGCCCAGGCTCTGAAGAAGGCCAGAGCCCTCTGCTACACCAAGTATCAGTCTTTCAATTCTAAAACATGAACATTTCTAAACACAGGTGGCCAAAGGGCAAACTTGAGATGACATGTATTTTTTTCTGATGTATTTGAAACATTAATGCTTTTGATCTTTCTTTAGTTTGTTGTATGCACTATGTTGCAAGCTTCTCTAGTGTGACAGTAACCTAGTAAATGTAAGTAAATGTGATGTTTGTGAGCAACCAGTTCAGCTGAGAAAAGTGGGTATGCCATGGAATTTTTTGTCTCATTGAAGTGTGCCATGTTACTGAACAGGTTGGGAACCACTGAACTAGATGACTCCCTGAGATCTGTTCCAACCCTGATTTTCTATGATAAGTCGACTGGAGCAGGGACAGCCTTTTTGATTAGCATTTGTACAGTACCTAGTACAATGAGACCAACACCTGACTGGGACCTGTAGGCCCTATCTCAATACAAATGTCACTGTCTGTACTGAGTTAATAATACAGACCGAATAATTCATTTCACACAATTTAACTTTGAACATGAATTGTCCTTCAGCAAATCACAACTTCCTTGGATTTTTTAATTCACAATCATTTTAGCTTGGTCTGTGGGTCCTTTTCCAGCAGTTCATTATGCATATTCAGTATTGGAAACAGAGTTGGACAGTCTTGATTGGACACACCGTGTTGGTCTGTTCCCTGATTGGATGAGCATGATTGTTAATCAGGTTTCTAGTGAAAATGCTCACCCTTACAAATCAAAACGTGCTTGCTCACAACAGATTCTCCAATTCTCTGTTTCTGCCAATATCACACCAATAAACATATTCAGTGTGCACAAGGGAGGCCCAAATACATTGCTTCCAATTCAGTATTACCTTAGAAGTGCAATAGGGTGTTGCTGAAAGTAACTGCCCTAGGTAAATGGTTTCAGCTCTCTGATCTGTGGCCACCCAGCCCCAGTGGAAGTTATAGCAGCAGGGACCCACTCAAATTTCTGCCACTGGCATAAACTCCTTGGACTTCATGCCAGTGAAGGGTTAAGAAGTGGTGGGGGAGTGGGGAGTTCTGCTCCACAACATCCCTTCACTTTGCACACCTACTTGCTAGAACACCTAACCTGCTCACTCCCTCCATGCCAAAGGTATCATAGAATCATAGAATCATAGGGTTGGAAGGGACCCCACGAGGTCATCTAGTCCAACCCCCTGCCAAAAAAAGCAGGACCACTCCCATTAGATCATCCCACTCAGGGTTTTGTCCAGCTGGGACTTGAACACCTCCAGAGATGGAGATTCCACCACCTCCCTAGGCAGCTTATTCCAATGCTTCACCACTCGCCTAGTAAGGAAGTTTTTCCTAATATCCAGCCTGGACCGCCCCAGCTGTAACTTGAAGCCATTGCTTCTCGTTCTGCCCTCTGTTACTACCGAGAACAGTCGAGCTCCCTCCTCCTTGGAGCAACCCTTCAAGTAGTTGAAGGTTGCTATCAAATCCCCCCTCAGTCTTCTCTTCTGCAGGCTAAATAAGCCTAGTTCCTTCAGTCTTTCTTCATAGGGCTTGTGCTCCAGCCCTTTGATTATTTTGGTTGCCCTCCTCTGGACTCTCTCTAATTTGTCCATGTCCTTTTTGTAGTGGGGAGCCCAAAACTGGACACAGTATTCCAGATGTGGCCTCACTAGTGCAGAATAGAG
The DNA here is from genome assembly GCA_007922195.1 of Podocnemis expansa. Lineage (NCBI taxonomy): Eukaryota > Metazoa > Chordata > Testudines > Podocnemididae > Podocnemis > Podocnemis expansa. Next base: position 7,684,379 of record ML682038.1, on the reverse strand, counting down.
GGGAATGATCACATCCCTTGATCTGCTGGTAACACTTCTTCTGATGCAGCCCAGTATGCCATTGGCCTTTTTGGCAGCAAGAGCACACTGCTGACTCATATCCAGCTTCCCATCCACCATGACTCCCAGGTCCTTTTCTTCAGTGCTGCTATTTAGCTGATCACTCCCCAGCCTGTAGCCTGCCAACTTGACATGGAGCCATTGATTCCTACGCGCTGAAACCGTTGTTCTAGCCAGTTTTCTATCCACCTTACAGTCCATGCATCTAACCCATACTTCCTTAATTTGCCAATGAGAATGCTGTGGGAAACCGTATCAAAAGCCTTGCTAAAGTCAAGGTATATCACATCAACGGCTCTTCCCGCATCCACAAATCCAGTCATCTCATCATAGAAGGCGATGAGGTTGGTCAGGCATGATTTACCCTTGGTAAATCCATGCTGACTGTTCCTGATTACTCTACGTTCCTCCAAGTGTTTCAGGATGGATTCTTTGAGAAGCTGCTCCATGATTTTTCCAGGGATTGAGGTGAGGCTGACAGGTCTGTAATTCCCTGGATCCTCCTTTTTGCCTTTCTTGAAGATAGGTACTATATTTGCTTTTTTCCAGTCCTCTGGCACCTCCCCCGTTCGCCATGAGTTTTCAAAGATAATGGCCAATGGTACTGCTATCTCATCAGCCAGCTCCCTCAGCACCCTCGGATGCAGTTCATCCGGCCCCATGGACTTGTGCACATCTAGTTTCTTTAAGCAGTCCCTAACCTGACCTTCCGTCACCAAGGGCCTCTCTTCTTCTCCCCAGTCCCCCGTACCTAGTGTAGTGGGCTGGGAGCTGACCCTGCTTGTGAAAACAGAAGTAAAAAAAGCATTGAGCACTTCAGCTTTTTCCTCATCCTCTGTCACGAGGATGCCTGCCCCATTCAGTAAGGGACCTACACCATCCCTGATCCTCTTCTTGTTATTGATATACTTGTAGAACCCCTTCCTGTTATCCTTCACATCCCTTGCTAGTCGCAACTCCATTTGTCCTTTGGCCTTTCTGATTTTATCCCTGCAGTCCCGAGCAATGTCTTTATATGCCTCCTTAGTCATCTGTCCTAGCTTCCACTTCCTGTAAGCGTCCTTTTTATGCTTCAGCTCAGTGCAGAGCTCTCTGTTAAGCCACAGTGGGCGCCTTCCACATTTGCTGTGCTTTCTCCTTATCGGAATTGTATCTTCCTGTGCCCTTAGCAGGGTTTCTTTAAAATGCACCCAACTCTCTTGGACACCTTTCCCCTTCAGATCAGCCTCCCAAGGGATCCTGCCCATCAGTTCCCTGAGGGAGACAAAATCTGCTTTTCTGAAGTCCAGGGTCTGTGTTTTGCTTCTTTCCTTCTTTCCTTTAATCATCAACTTGAAGTCAATCATTTCATGGTCACTGCTACCCAGGCTGCCATTCACTTCTACTTCCCTGATAAATTCTTCTCTATTTGTGAGCAGCAGATCGAGAGGCGCAAGGCCCCTCGTTGGTTGCTCCAGCATTTGTACCAGGAAGTTGTCCTCAACACTCTCCAGAAACTTCCTGGATTGCCTGTGCACTGCTGTATTGGCCTTCCAGCAGATGTCAGGGTAATTGAAGTCCCCCATGAGAACCAGGGCCTGTGCTCTAGAAACTTCTGTCAGTTGTACACAGAATGCCTCATCCACTTCCTCCTTCTGATCTGGTGGTCTGTAGCAGACACCTACCACAACATCCCCCTTGTTGCTCTCCCCTCTAAACTTAACCCACAGACTTTCAACTGGCTTGTTTCCACTTTCATAATGGAGCTCTGAGCAGTCATAGAGCTCCTTTACATATAGTGCTACTCCTCCCCCTTTCCTTCCCTGCCTGTCCTTCCTGAACAGTCTATACCCATCTATTGCAGAGCTCCAGTCATGCAAACTATTCCACCACGTCTCTGTTATCCCAATCATGTCATAGTTCTTTGTCTGCGCTAGTGCTACCAATTCCTCCTGCTTGTTTCCCAGGCTCCTTGCATTTGTGTATAGGCACCTAAGATACCCAGCTGATTACCCTACAGAGGGAAGTGTCTGGTGTAGGTAGTAGTCAAGTTGTCTTTGCCAGGTTTCCCTCCCAGTGAGTTTCCCAGTATTAGGAGAACTTTCCACCAGGGGCGTCGCTGGTGCCTGGTGCACAGGGCACATGCCCTGAGTCCCAGCACCAGTGCTCCGAATATATGGGCAGCCCCTGCCTCTCCCAGCCCTGTCCCAGGCCAGAGATCCAGGGCCTGGCTGTCGCCGGCAATGCCTGCCTCTCAGCCATGGCGGCACCTACTGTTCCCAACCCCGTCCCCGGCTGGGAATTCAGGCCAGGCTGGCTGTGGCGGCGCCCACCTCTCCCAGCCCAGTCCCCGGCTCCGGCCAGGGATCCAAGTCCAGATAGGCAGCAGCAGGAGCCCAAGGCTGGATTGGGCCCCAGCAGAGATTCGGGGCCACATTGGGGTGGGGCCTGTGGCCAGGGGCGGGGCCCATGCCTATGCCCGGGTCTTTCCCCAGGGCAGCATAGCTCTTGCTTTCCACTCATTATTTCCAGCACTTTTAAATCCACTTTGCACTACTAAGGGGCTTTAGCATACTGGGGAACCCAGCACATTGAAAGCAAATTCTTTAACAATTCAAATGTAAACATTGCAACTTTTTTTCCAGTATGTATCTAAATTATTGGTTACTACTCTCATCACCCTGCCAGTTTTCCTTTGCGTTAGATACCTCAAATGATCATCCACTGCTACTTGCTCTCGATTGCCCAGGATAATTTGAGAGACCTACTGTTGATTTATAAATTCCTTCATGGTTTTAATACAATTGATTGATTGAAACAAATGTTACATTCCAAAACTTCCTAGACAAATGAAGTTTACTTTGATTCTTAGGTCTACTTTCATCAACTATTTATCTGCTTGGTGATCCTTTCAGTCAGAATCCTTAATAAAGAACTACTTCGTTTGAACCTTTAATGCCAATTGTTACTCCCCTCTAATCGCATGACTTCTTAGTTATTTCTTTGTCAGATATTCCGAGTTGCATCTGTAAACTGAGCACTGCAGCTGCTGTTCCATGGTAACTGTGGTGTACCAGATGGCGTTACACCACCCTGAGTTTCCAACAGCTTTTACAAAAATACATTTGTGCAAGCAGACCCTTTCTAGGATAATGGAAGGGGCCAAGTAACAGGCCTTGTGTAGCCACACACCTCATTCCCTTTTGTTTGTTTTGTGCCTACAGCAGCTGTTCACACTGTAATCCTTGAACTGATCCTGGCTCTGCTGCTCAGGAAATTTAGATAGTACCTTATGAGGGGAAAAGATCAGTTAGTACCTTGCACTTCCTAAGGCAATGCTGAACATGTCTTCAGGGAATAAAGGCCTGCCTGAAAATGCACTCACTCAAACAGCCAATCAGCATACCCATTGCTATCTACTTTGCAAAAGGAGAGGTTCACGCCAGATACATAGAGTAGATGCAGCTCCCAGACCAGTTCTAAGCAAAGTAAGCACCTTGTATATGTGTAGCCAGATCCTGTAGACATCAAGCCTGATCCTGATCTAACTTACACCAGCATAAACCTGAAATCCACACAATGCTTCAAATTCAGAAGCAACATATTGGTGCTGACATAAATATCACCCTGATAAATTAGCATAGGTGAGTATGTAGGCCCCCTGGGGTTTTAAGGAGCATGGTTCCTTTAAATCTTTGCCCTGTGGGAGAGGGTGTGGAGCTGAGGAGGGGGGCTGGGGCTGGGGCTGGGGCTGGGGCTGGGGCTGGGGCTGGGGCTGGGGCTGGGGCTGGGGCTGCGGCTGCGGCTGCGGCTGCGGCCAGAGGCCCTGCCTGAAGCCAGGGAAGACAGAGCGGCTGACCTGGGATGCCAGGCCAGCACCCACAGAAGGACACTGTGCTGGGGAGAGTCACCCAAGTACAGAGCAGCATCCAGTGACTGGCCATCTGGAGTTGTGGGGCCGTGAGTACAGCACCTGGAACTCAGGGGGGAGGTTGTAGTTAGTTAAGTGGGGAGGGTGTCGCTCTGGGTTCACAGAGAGTGGCAGAAGAGGCATCAGAGGGTTTTCTTTTCCTGGGAAAGTGCTGGCGCTGAAGACTAGGAGTTGCTGGACTGAACCCTGGCCTGGAACTGTACTGGGATTCCTGAACTCATGGTGCAGAAGCAGAGCTAACATCTGCCTCCAGCCTGCTCTATTGTTGGGCCTTGCAGGGCCCTGTGTTAGCTGTTACTCTGTGTTACTGCTGCCCCATCTCCCCTGTTGGTTTCCCCTTTGCACCTCTGTAAATAAACTTTCCCCATTCCCATAGTCCCTGCGGTATCCCAGTGTGTGTGTGGTCACTCTGGGGGTTTGGAACAGGTGCCCCTGGGGCAAAGGGACTCTCCTTGCTGTGTTCCCGTGCACACCCTTTCTCTGGTCAGAGCTGCCTGCAAGGCAGGCTCAATCTGGCCACGTGGGTGTTACAAGTACAAGGGAGCATCAGTGAATGTAATTTAAATTCTCAGGGCATAGAAGGGAAGGCTTGTTGCAGAAAAACAACAAATAGGAAGGTGTAAGATTAAAAAAGGAAGGATGTAGGCCTTGTCTGCACTAGAAAGTTTTGTTGCCATAAGTCAATTTTTGGCAACAAAATAAGCCCTGTGTACACACTAGAATGCCCGTTTTATTGGCAAGACTACTTGTTTTGCCAGTTTAAAAAAAAAAATCTGTGCAAAAGGAATAGTGCCTTTTGTGCAACTGTTTTAGCACAAAAGAATCAGTGTGAATGTTGAAGCTGTTTTTGGTCACATTATGGAGGTGCCCTGGTGGCAGCAGCCTTCCACTGCCAGGGATAGAAGAGCCCCGATGGCTACCGCCCACTGCTGCCGGGGACCCAGGAGTCCCAGCGGCTGCAGCTGCACTGCTGATGTTGACTGGGAAGCTGCATCAGCTGTTCTCCCTGGGACCTGGGAGTCGCATCGGCTTCAGCCCCACTGCTGCCAGGTAGCCCAAGGAGCTACACGGCTTTGGAAGTCCTATGTCCCTGGCTGCAGGGTGCCAAAGTCACCAGGGCTCCTTCATCTCCAGTGATAGTGGGGGGAGGCCTGAATCCACAGGGGTTCCTGGGTCCCTGGCAGCAAGGTTGCTGTTGAGTCCGGGCATAGTGCCTTAGACCCCAGCAAGGGTGGGGGGCAGCAGGGAGCCTGTGGGCTCCCTACAGGGAGCTGAGAGGTCCCCCACAATGCCTCTTGTCGATGGAGGTGGTCCTAGTGAGGACATACTCCACCGACAAAAAGATAGCTGTGTGTACAGTTATCCTCTGTGGTGTAGACATAGCCTGAGTCCACAAAGTACATACATTGCATTCACAAAATCCAAAAGCTATTTCAGATGGGAGTATTCTGCTGGTTCCCAAATACTGCGGGGAGCCTGGTTCCACTTCCTGTTATGTCAATGGCAAAACACCTACTAAATCAGCAAGACTGGAACTAGATCCGCAGTTTGATATTCCATGTTTTGGTACTGTGCAGAGGTAACTTTACAGTCCACTCTAGATTCTGATCTCAGAGTTTAATAAGCTTTTTTCCTTTCAAGAACCTATAAGGGAACCTGTTTGAGTCTTTCAGATACATTTAATTTTGTGACACCTACACATCTATAAAAATGGATTTATTTAGGATACAGCTGAGTTTTTATTCAGTGACTCAGAAGAAATATCTTTATGACAGGGTAAAACCTTGTGTAAAATTATGCCAGTTGCAGTAAAGCAGCAAAATCAGTAACATGTTATCATTTCCCAGAGATCTGCAGAATCAGAACCTTCAAGCTATGCATTGTTGTTATTCTGTTACCTGTGGTATCATGGTCACTGCAACAGATTAAGTCACTAACTATTTATGCTTTTTGCTAGCTTCATTGAGGAGCAAACAAAGAAGAGAAACTATCATCTAATACTGTGATTTTCACACTTTTTTCTTGGAACCCAGTTGAAAAAAATCATTTGTGACCACAATTCAACAATTATCTTTGAGCAGTGCACTCCAGTCTTTTGGTGGTGGCAGAAGGGAGCATCTTGACTCAGTACCTGAGGAGTCTGTGACCCATAGTGGGTCACGATACATGGTTTGAAAGCCACTGATCTACTGTGTTAAATAAAGCTTTGATTACTTTTTTGCCTGTGCCTGGTTTCTGTACAGGTCATTACAAAAGCCATAAAGATTCTGTCTTCTTATCCTCTATTTGGTCCATTATCTCTGAAGCTAAGCAAAGCTGGACAGGACTCCATTCAGAAACTATTTAATTCATAGGCCTCCTGTGTTCACTCTTAATACTCTGCTCTGAATCACCATAATTATGAGCCACATTTGTGCATAGTAGAAAGTGGTGGCAGCAAGAAGATGACTTTAGCTCTTTGATCCTGGGTCACCCAGCCCTAGTAGAAGTTAGAATGGGCAAGAGGAGTTGATGTTTGTCAATATACTTTCCTGATCCTACAAACACTTATGCAGGTAAATAGCTTCACACACAAACAGTTCTACTGACTTCCATGGCACAACTTATTTGGCATAGTTACTCATCTGTGGAAGTATTTGCAGGAAGAAGACCTAAATCATTTCTTCTATTCTACCATTTTAACCTGCTGCCAGTACAGCCTGACATCCTTTTTTTATTTTTATTTTTTAATGGGGATTTAAGCATGAGGGTGACTAGATAGCAAGTTTGAAAAATCAGGACAGGAACTGGGAGGACAGGGGGAATAAGAGACACCTACGTAGGAAAAAGCCCTGAATATTAGGAGTTTCCTTGTAATGGGGACATCTGGTCACCCTAATTTGTGCACAGACAGACTAGTGTCTAGTGCTCTAAAGTGACCTATAGTGTTCAGCTTTTGGTTAATCCAGCATATTTAATTCTTTTCAGAGAAAGCAGCACATTTTCCTAGTATGTTCCAGCTGAACTGTTTCTTTCCTTCTTTGATAGCTGCCGCTGTGCTTTCACACCAGTTAAAATATTATATGCTGCCCATCATTCAGTGCCTTTCATCTGTACAAGAAGGGAGAAGTCAGATGGCTATCTACTGACATCCACGCTCCCAGCATAGAAAATACGTAATGACCCATTGGTCGCTATGGTGTTAATACAAATTCAAAACGCTCTGCTGTTGATCAATTTATCTCTTGGGAGTTAAATAATCAAAACAGTGAGTGATTAAAATACCACGGGGAGAAACTTGGCTGTATTAGTACTGGAAATGGTCTGTTTGAAAGTGCATTAAACAAATTTAGTGTGGTTAGAGTGAGGAAGGGAGCAAGAGCGTGTACACTGATGGATCACGTAAATAAAGGAGAAAGAAAAGATTTCTATTACTGTTCTAACTGGCAATAAATTCCATAATATCAGAGGCTTCAAAATACCAGTAAAAGCTCTTTGTGAGACTATTTTAACAGCTGTCATCATAACAACAGTTATTTTCTGAACCTGGCATTCTTCAAAGGCAGGGGAAACCAGATCCCATAATGATCTTAAGTACAGGGCAGGTTTTGGGTACCTGCAGTGCCACCCCTCCTTGGATAAATTTAAAAAGTTAAACTAGCAGTTAAAAAACTAGTACAGCAAACTATTACCCTTATATACTTCCTAACAGAGAAATAAACACAAGTTAGTACAGTATGGAGATTAAGCTCATCATTGGTTTTTACTCCTAATGAAAACAACCCTCCAAAGCCCAAAATATTGGCTAACCACTTGGGCTCAAAGGTGCAACAATGCTAAAGTGTCAATAAATAAACTATGCCATGTCTGTTTAATACTTAGAAAATAAAATCACAGATTAATTTTGAGGCACAGGCACTTGCATTTAGGTATGTGTGTTATCTTTCTTTGATTTTGTAAGTTTTCTATGTACATTTTCTTTGGCAATCTGGGGCTCGTCCCATCTACCACAGCAGCATCTCAAAACTGTCCTTCAGCACTGAGGTTGGCTTGTGTCCTGACCATACATGCAAACCAGAGATAGCCCTGGGAGTATGAACACAGGCTCATCACCTGTCTTACAGAACCATGATAACCTCTGTCTTTGGGCACATCCATGCTTTGAGCTGAGGGTGTGATTCCCTGTATGGGTGGCATGTGTAAGCAGTTGGGGATGCTAAGCCTCCCCATAAAGGGCTGGCCATGCAGGAGGGCAAATGCAATGGATGCGGCAAGGCTCGCCTCTCTTCGGGGATGTGCCAGGCCCCTGTCTTTAGAGCTCCAATAACAAAGCTTCCTAGAAGTAGTGGAGTCATTTGGCATCTGGACTGGACATATTGATGTTCAGCCTTGAAGCCCCTATTCCACTTAGACTCCTATCCCAAGCCCTTGCCCCCACTCCACTTTCCCTCCCCCCTGCTGCCTGTTCCTCCTTGCCATGAAGGACAGGCATCGGTGGTGTGGTTCAGTGGAAGGGTCAGAGTGGAGGTGAAGGGGGGCTTGAAGACATTGTTGTTGGGAAGAGGTGTAGTGGGGGCTGAGCCTCAAGTGTGTGGCCATGCTCTGATGCTGGTGGTCTTTCCACTTCTAGGGAGCATCTGGGCCTCACCACTAAGTCCCCCAAATGGAAGACTCAAGAATTGCCTGCAATTCCATGTTCAAGAAGACATACCCATACTAGCTTTGATCACACCAGAATGGTAAAAATAAAGTGTAATTACAGCAACAACTGTGGTGGGAAAAGGTAGCTACCCCAACTATATATCCATGCAGGACCCTAGGCCAAGGGTCAGCAACCTTTGCCAGCCCCCCCAAGGCAGCCCTGCCCAATGCACTCTCATCGAGGAGGGCAACGACAAGGACTCCTTCTCCCTGCACACACAGGACTCCTGTCTACTGCTGGCCATGCTCCCCAGTGAGGGGGTGGGGCCGGCAGGGGACAGGAGTCCCATGCACAGTAGCACTGCATGCTGCTCAGAATAGGCACATGTGCCAGGGCACATACTTGGATCAGCTAGCCCCTCTCACCGTTCATGCTGTTGAGGTTACATGCTATCAGTTAGCACAAAATTTCTCCTTGAATTAGGAAGCAAATCTCCAGCTCAAAGTGTAGATATACCCATTTCTTAGTCCAGCATGGCAGAACCCATGCTGATCCCAGCTGAGGAGAAATTTCAGAAAGGAGGAATTCACACTTAGGCCCCAACCCCAGAGATACGCTTCTGCAAATGCTTGGTGGTATGCTTCTGGAGTCTTATAAATCCAATGTATGTTTCTGAGAAAATCCTGGCACACTGAAGTCAGCGACAAAACTCCCAATAACTTCAACAAGTCCAGGATTTCATTCAATGACTGATTAATCATAACAAGTAAAATAAACTAAAACCAAAAACATAATTCAGTTAGCACAGTGAGAGGATCCTTGTTGATAAGCTGCATCCATCACCACCTCACTCATGGATTCATTTCCTATCCAGCTGTTGCTGTGACTAGCTTGCAAGTCTTTTAAACTCTGTCAATCAGGAAAGTTATACTTCAAAGGTATAGAAGCTGCACATGATCATCACAGTTCTCAATTCCCCATAGGCTGTGTTGAGTGAGGTCGAAACTCTGTGGTTTGGGGGATGGGAAGCATGGGCAGGAGGGGAACATCCTACTCTGTGGTGCACTACCCTGAAACAGAGCAGCAAACTTTTATGTAATGCTGATGGGATCAAACCTGGGACCTTACTGCATGAGCCTCCACTGCATGAGCTAAAAGTCAACATTCTAGTAGACGCATCAACTGCTAGCTGATCTGGTTGCCACTTAGAGGGGCACTGCATGCCACACCAAACAGACTTGATCTACATTTAAATGGCTAAAACACACCAAAGTTACTACTGCTTGCAAATGTAGTAAGTCAAGTTCTGCATTTGCACCGCTCTCCCTAGGTAGGACATTTGTGCAAATATGATCAAACTTGTCCATAGGCAGCACAGTTCTTGCAACGGCCATGATGCCAAGTGTGAGGGCCTCTGTGGGAATGAGAACTGCTTTGATTCTGGATCTGCAGGATAAAAAAACTGTATCCTAGCCATACTTATAGCTCCCAAACCACTCTCCATATGAGGAGAAAATGTCTAGAAAACTGTAAAGCTCTAGTCATGGGAGATGCCATTAGTGACCATCCCATCATGCAGGTCAGTGGCATAGCCAGCGGTGGACATGAGGCCCACCCACCACAGCACCCGGCAGAGGCACATATTTCTCCATCACAGCTATGAGGCCTGGCTAGCAGCCACTGGCCACAGCCACAAGTGGAAGAGAGGCTCCAGCGCTGCTCCTCCGAGCTAAAGAAGTTCGAGGTTAGTCCAAACTAACCTTGGCTTTTTAGATCAAGCTAGCCCCACATTCTAGTTCAAACTAAAGTTTTAGTTTGAACTAGAATGTGCAGCTAATTCAAACTAATGGCTTAATTCAAACTTTTTAAGTTGGAATTAAGACTTAGTTCAGGTCTTGGCTACGCTTAGTTCAAACTAAACTTTGAACTAAGGTGGCTAGTCCAAACTAACCCTTGGTACTAATTAGTTTGGACTAAGCTTTCCCTAATCCAAACTAAGAAAATTCTTAGGCAAAGCCTAGTGTAGCCGAGAGCTAAATTAGTCCGGACTAAGCCTCCTTAGTCCAGACTAATTGACTAGTGTAGACATAGCCAAAGAGTCCAGAGGAGAGCAACAAAGATGATTGGGGGCTGGGGCACAACTTACAAGGAGAGCTGCAGGAAGTAGGCTTATTTGATCTGCAGAAGAGAAGACTGGGAGAGGGGGGATTTGATAGCAACCTTCAACTACTTGAAGGAGCTCTCCAAAGAAAAGCAAGCCAGGCTATGCTTTATGGTGACAGAGGACAGAACAAGGAGCAATGGTTTCAAGCTGCAGCTGGGGTGATCTAGGTTGGATATTAGGAAAAGCTTTCTCACTGGGAGAGTGGTGAAGCACTGGAATAGGTTACTTAGGGAGATGGTGGAATCTCCATCTTTGGAAACTTTTAAGACCCAGTTGGACAAAACACTGGCTTGGATGCTTTAGTGGGAGTACTCCTTCTTTTAGCAGTGGGTTGGACTAGATGACCTCATGAGATCTCTTTCAACCCTAATACTCTATGTTTCTAAGGATGTGACAGTTTTACTCTGACTTCTCCAAAACTTGAAATTCATTTATGACATGTTGAAATATTTTTCTCTATTAATTTGGTACATTTCCATTTGGTCAACCAATTTTTAAAAGAATGTCTTGTGTATCTTTCAATTATTTTTAGTATTTACTTCCAAGAATTTAAATGGCATTTATCACCATATAGTGTTTTACATTGACTTGCTTTGTTTAAATCCTCAGCTGTTGATTATTCTCACCAATGATTTCAACACAGTTCTGGGAACAGGGTTTGTTAACTTTTACTCCCTCTACTGGCTTCACAGTAGCTAAGTATAAAATATAGTTTTATATTGAATATATGTTATTATTTTATTATTGTGCTTTTCTGGCAATTGACACTATCTATCAGGTTGCAGAACAGTTGTAATTATATCCTTTTTTTCAAACTTATACACACACCTAAAAAGTTTATATTCTGGGATGAACCTCTCCAAGCATTTTTCAGATGTATTATATTTGCATGCCAAACATAGGCTAGCAGTCTATTTAAATTGTAGGTACTGTCTAACTTCTGTTTAGTTCTTTGGTAGTTTCCTGGTTTAGAATATTTTTAACTATATCCGCTGCATGCTAGCCATGACATTTTGCCATATCTTCTAAAGCTATTCAATGTGCTTCATCTTGCCTTTGAATATGTGTCATCTTCAGACATTCTGGTATTTTAACAGTCTGTTTTGATGCAACTCCAGTATAATTCTTCCCCTTCTAGACCTTACTTCAGCCACTGATGTCCATATGCAGCATTGTACTGAAGCAAGAGTTTGGTTAGCAGTTTCAAAAGGCATTTAGTTTCATTCCTTTCTGTAAGTTCACCCATCTTTGAAGCATCTGAGGAAGTGGGATCTTCTCCCACGAAAGCTCATGCAAAAAATAAATCTGTTAGTCTTAAAGTGCCACACAACTCCTTGTTGTTTGGTTAGCAGTGTTGATCTTCAGCAGTAAATTACTTTTTCCTGTTAATAAATATCTTAGACTTGGATTTTCAGAATATCCTACAGGAACTAGACTCTAATGAAAATCACAGCCTTATTGTCTTTCTGTTTTTTTTTTTTGTTTTTTTTTGTCCCTGCGTACTAGCAAAAATGATGATTGATTCTTAGTCTCCATGGCTATGTCCACACATAAATCATTATTTCGAAATAAGTTATTTCGAAATGAGTTATTTTGAAATAAAGTCCTTATTTCAAAATAAGTTAATTCAAATTAAGAAAATGTTAATTCGAATTAAGGGAAAGCCTGCTTTCGAAACAGCTGTTATTTCAAAATGGTTATTTCAAAATAATGCCGTTTGGACATGTTGTTTCGAAACAGTTGTTTTGAAACAATGGTGTTGTTTCGAAACAACACGTCCAAACGGCGTTATTTCGAAATAACTGTTTCAAAATAACAGCCGTTTCGAAATGAATGGGATTTAAGCTGTTTCGAAATGACGGTTCTTATTTTGAAATGACAGAGCCTGTCATTTCGAAATGAGAAAATGTCATGTGGACATTCAGTTTTTTATTTCGAAACAACCAGTGTTGTTTTGAAATAAAAGACTCACGTGGACATACCCCATGTCTGCTTTTCTGAATCATTTTAGTCTGTTTCATACTGTAATCTTTCCAGTTCCTCTTCTCTATCTGATGTTTTATGTCTTCCATACGCCCATTTTTTAAACGTTGATTGTATTTGGTAATTCTTGTTCATCTGCATTGTTGTACCTCTGGCATGTTTATTACTAAATGGCATTGCGGAACTTTAGATGTACTTTGCAAACACTGAGTTAATGTATTTTTGAACACTAACCATTTCTCCTCTGTTTTCTTTCCTTGCATTGTCCAATTGAAAAATAAAAATGAAAACAAAAATTGCTGACAAAAGGGAGACTGGTACAGAGGGAAAGTTAACTATTTTGACAGTTTAGTTCCTATACAATCTATAGGAAATCTGATACATAAAACTGATCAATATTTAAAAATCTCTTGAATTTTGGTTGCCAGATAGTATGTTTTTCATAGCAGAGAGGCAGTGATGAGCCCGAGCCAGGTATATGTTGCCTAAGTACTATGGTGATGGGTATTGTGTAAGAACATAAAGAGTAGGACAGAAAATAATAAAAATAAAAATCTTGGATCCAAACACCCCCACACTTTGGTATAAGAGAAAAGAACATCTATTAAGTCAACTGAAAGCTGAACTGAAATAAGAGGGTCCTGCTTTACAGGTGTTCCTGTGCATGAGGATTGTAGAATTGAGCCCTCATATTTCTCTTTTAGCCTCTTTCTTCAGAACAAGCAGGAGCCAAAAAAAATTTGTTAAACTGAAAATGAAACATTTTTGTATCAAAAATAAAGTTTGAGTTTTTCATCATCTGTGGTAAGGAAATAGTGTTTGACCAGTGCACTAAAACTCCAGTAATGCCAAATACACATTATGATATATCAGATACCTAGAAGATATCTACGAGCATGTTATCTCCTGGATTTCCCCACCTACACTGAATAAATATGAATTACAGGTTGGTTCCTGCACTACAGGTGGACCTGTGGCAGCCCAGCAGTATCTCCTACATCTCAGAGGGCACAGTCACAGATGTACGTGTTCCAGGAAACAGTTCACAAATTCTGCTACCCTACCTGCAGCAAGCAAACATCAAATACACGTAAGCTTCCAGTTCACTCTCTGAGAGTTATCCTGGTGGTAGGTGGGAACAACCTTTAATGAAGGCTTGTGTCTATTACACCAAGCTTGTTTCAAAAATAGTGTTACAAGCTAGCCCAGCATATTTTCAATTGTTTTGATGGGTAGCTAGATACTCACAACAAGCTTGTCATTTTAATGGCATAATAAGAGTCTCCCACAGGCAGACAGTTTAATTAAATGGCCTCCTTTAGAGTGTAAACTAGTGTGTCTGGAATGCAGGTAAAATTGCATCTATTGTGAGAAAGATGGTAATTACTGACTCTAATTCTACAGTCTGCTTTGCTTGTACATACCCTTAACAGGAGGTGGGTTGGTTTATGAATATGGTGTAAATGAGACAGCTTACTCACATGCTTCATTAATTATAGAAAGAAATACGCCAGTTTCTAGTCACAAAATATAGGTCACGTAGAACAAAGTAAATGGATGACATCCCACATAAGTGTTTTTAAGCATTCAGGAATGTTTCAAATTATATTGATCATATTCTTCATGTCAAGAGGTAGGATGATGTTATGCTTAAGGCCTTAATTCAGCAAGGAACCATAGTTAAGCACATATAACCTTAAGCAGCACATGAGTAGCCCCCCTGAAGCTCATGGACTACTCACATTCGTAAGCACTTGCTTAAGTAATTTGTTGAATCAGCTCCTGTCTGGGTGTAATTGTCCTTAGTGTGGATCAAATGTTAATAATTATAAAGAATGTTGTATACTTTGACTGGAAGGCACTGTCAGTAAAATTATTTCTCACAGATTACAATGATCTCAAAATACTAAATTTGTAGTCCTCAAGATAAAAGCAAATATAAAATAGTTAAGTGTGCAGGTTTAGTAATCTGAAATCAGAGCTGTTTTGCTCTGGGTCCAACATTTTGGCACTTTTGCTTGCATTTGAAAATGAGATGATTATATATATTTTTTGAATAATTATGTTTAACTTTTATGTTACTTTTTTGGTACATGAGAATGCCTACTGCTGTTGCTTGGTCTCAGCAAAAGTCTATAAAACAGATGTCACAAGAGCTGTTTTCACCAAAAAACTACTTTAAAAGAACATTATTAATGTTGCCTATGTGACTTTAATTCATCTGTTCTTCATATGAATTATGATGGAGTCATTAATTACACGGAATTATAAAAAAAATGTAGGGCTGCAAGGGACGTCAGAGATCATTTAGTCCAGCTCCTTATGCTGAGGCAGGACCAAGTGTACCTGACCAACATCTCTCAACCACTGTGTTGGGATACATTTCTGTGTCACTACACAGCAGTAGGTGTGTGGTGGAGAGCTGGGAGAGAGACCTGGGCTGGTGTGCCCTGTACAGCCACACACACCATCAAGTGTGTCACAACTCACAACATGTTGAGAACCACTGACTTAGTCCGAAATTGTGCCTGACAAGTGTTTACCCACTATGTTCCCTTCACAGCCTATTCATGTTCCCTTGGAAGCCTATTATTACAGTTAAAAAGATTTCTCTAATATAAAACTTAAATCTGCCTTTCTGCAAGTTAAACCCACTACTTCTTGTGCTTTCAGTGAACATAGAGTTCACCGTTCTCTTTACAAGATTCCTTAACCTGTTGGAAACCAGCAGGTTCCTCCTCAGTCTTCTTTTCACCAGACCAAACATGGCCTGATCTTTTTACCTTTTCCCCATAGCTCAAGTTTTCTAAATATTTTATCACTTTCGTTGTTCTTTTATCACTTTTTGTTTCTTAAAATATGGCATCCAGAACTGGATACAAGACTCCAGCTGAGTTCTCATTGGTGCCAAGAGGAGCAGGACAGTTACCTTCCACTCCAATTAAATACACCCAGAATGGCATAGTCTTTTTCATATTGTTGACTGATATTCAGTTTGTGATACACTATAAACTCCAGACACTTTTCAGCTGTACTACCACTTAGCCAGTTATTTCCAATTTTATAGTGATTACATTTTCCCCCCCACAGGACCCCTGCCTCATTCAGTGCACAGGATGGACAGTGTTCTTTAATGATCAACAATTCAGTATGTTGTTCCCCTTATTAGATTCCTTCTTAACTCTATGTCCCAATTTCCTTGTGCAACAAACCCTACCAATCCTAGTGTCCTCAAGCGATCAGTCCTAGTCTATCCATATCCACTAGTTTTCAACCAGTGCCAGCCCTGACCCCACCTCAATTTGGAGTCCCAGTCTCTTCACCTGACCAGTCCCAACAAAGCTCTGTGAAGTCTTTACATGGAAATGGGAAATGATATTTTTTAAAAAAGGTTCATAACTTGGCCTAAATTGCACAGATTTTCATGGTAACCTCAAAAGGCACATCCATGACACACAGATCACCCAAATACCGGATTTCATGTTTCTACTCTAAAGCAGAGAGGTAAACCAGAATTGTTTTTAACATGGTAAAACAATGTATTTTACACTAGTCTGATTCTAAGAAGCAACTTAACAGTTTTGGTTGAAACTTTCTAAAAATATTCATCCTGAAGCTGAAAACCTGGCACATAAAATTTCAACATCAGCAGTTAAAGTTTGGAAAAAATATAAGCAACTGAAAACAAGGTCTTATAATGAGACATGTCAAGCAACTTTAAAAGACAGTGAGGAAAAGTGTTGATTAAATATCACCTGGCTGTTGACAAATCCTCACTGCTGCTGACTTGTAAGATTCAGAGTGCACCTCAATGGTATGGAAGCTGCGGGGTAGCACATATTTAGAGATACTAGAAGCAGCAATACTAGGATTCTTGAAGTACAAGCTTTGCAGAGTTTGGTCGACTGGGAGGTTCGTTAGTTTCCTGGACCATGCCAGATACTGACAGATGATGCAATGAGAACAATGATCCATTGATTCAGTTCTGAATTGATTCTAGACTAGGAAATACTCCATGGAGCCAACCAGCACCACTGGTGTCTTTGAGACAATCCAGCTTCAAGCTGCGGTGCAGTCACAGGTCAACCAATGGTTAATTTTGTCAAGTAGTGCCCCCATCAGATTCAACAGTGGTCTTCAAGAGCTCCAACCCATCACTAAGAATGCTACTACTTGGCTGGATGAATATGCAAACATTAAAATAAATAAAATGGAAGTGTTACTAGTCCCATCTATAATACATACTGGCCATCTCACCTGCACAGGATAGGAATGAGGTCTCTCTCAGAGACTAATAAAACCAGTTTCCAGGCATCATTTATTAATATAAATGCATCTATTCACAGGACTCTCAATGTGAAACAACTCCCCGACCCCAAAATAACAAGTTAAAAAGTCAGCAGTTCACCAGCACCAACAGCACTATCCCTAGGAACTCCCATCCCTCCCAACCACCTACGTGAGAGGTAACAAAGCTGTTCCATGATTCCTGTGACCTTGCTAGCCATTCTCCAAGCTTACAACTCTTCTGCCACAAGCCTCATCTCAGAGCTTGTGCAAACAGGCTCCCCATTATGTCCCACACCCCAGATTTCCTTTGCCTATGAATTTTACCCCTGCCGTGCTCCTCCAGAGTCACTCTCATTTATGTTCAGTCTGGCCCTAGCTGTCAGATCTTCCCTATTTTCTAGGGACTGTTACACAAATCTTAAAGTCACTAGGCTTCCTCAGTTCCAGGCAGCCCTATCCCCACAACTCTCCAGCTCTTATCCACAGTAGCTCCCAACTCTTGCTCTCAGCTGGCTTTGTAGAACCTTCTTCATCTTTTCCCATCCTTCTTGTTCTCTCTGTGCCTCTGTCCCAGCCACTACTGCTTCCTGTCTCTTTTTCCTCATTGTCTTAGACAGTTCTTAGTGCATTTAAAATACCAAGTGCTTTCAACGAGTCCCCACCTTGTGGGAGGCTAATTAGTCATGAGAACTGGATCTCTTCCCTCTTCAAGTAGCCAGTCACCCGGTGACAAGCTGTTATACACGCAGTGTCTAGGTTGACTATCCTGCAATAACATCTGAATGCAATGGTCGTCAGAGCCCTGGGACACAAAAAATAAACACAGTATGTGCTTACAGAAAGTAAATAAGAGACTTTATAGCAGTGGTCTCAACCTGTGGCCCAGGGGCCAAGAGTGGCCCGCAGGGCCTTTCAGAGTGGCCCAAGGCTCCACTCCAGCTGGCTGCAGAAGGGAACCACTGCCTAAGGACCCAGGCAGAGCATGTTTCCACAGGGCTACAAGACTGGTGCAGGCTCCTTGTTGCAGCCAAGAGGACAGGAGATCAGCGCTTCTCTCCCCCTGGCCATAGCAGGGAGCATGCAAAGTGCTCTACCTAGGTCCATAGGCACTGGGGTCTCTGTTGGAGCCAAAAGGAGGTGAGCTCTAATCTTCTGTCCCCCTGGCTGCAGAAGGAAGCCACTGTGAAGGCATCCAGGAGCATGCAGGGCTACAGGACATGTGCAGTTACTCTGTTGCAGGCCTGCTGGCAGATGCTGGTGGTCCTTTAGGGTTGTAAAAATTTTATCTGTGGCCCTTAAACCAAAAAGGTTGGCAACCCTGCCTTGTTGTATATTCTCATTCAGAAGCACAGAAATCCACCCTTCAGGAGTTACATGTTTAAAGCCAGATGCATCAAGATGAACAAATAGGACTTGATCCAGAAAGGTGCTGAACATTCTACCCAGGATTCAGCAGAACACTTAAGTATGTGCTTAACTTTAACAGATGAGTAACCCCACTGACTTCAGCTGGGCCACTCACATGCTCGAAGTACGGATAAACACATGGTTATCTGCTTTGTTGAATTAGGCTCAGAGTGCTCAGAAAATTAAGTCAATAACAACTGAGTTTTCTTAAAAGCATGACTGTAAAGCAGTCTTCAGACACTATGTATATACATACATATATTTCTCCCCTGGGATGTTTACTTGAAGAACATAGATAACCATTACTTTGATACAGATACTGATATGCTAACAACATATTAAAGTGACATACACAGTAATTAAAAGCTCATGACATTACTAAATAGAACATTTCTTTTTCCTGCATTGATCATTGCTGCTAATGTCGTTAAACATCAAGGACTGAGCATCATGCTCATTTTATAAAAATGATGCCTGGGAGCTTAGTGTCTGCATGTTAAAATGCTAGAGCAACTCAGTTCAGGAGTTTGGCACCATGCTTCTCAAAGCTGGATTCTATTCTTAATTTTACCCTGATGTAATTCCACTGAATTCAGTGAGGGTGCTCCTGATTTACACTATGATGTGGTCAGAATCTGGCCTTCAGCAGCTGAGATGGCAGCAGTCCACCATGTTGGATAGACTTCTTTCCATGTGTTATCTTTCTCTACTATTCTTTGGTCTTAGGAGAAAATAGAAAAGCCTTTTTTTATAGCTTAGTGCTCTTGCATTTCTCTTTCAATACCAATTCCTCTTGCTGTGTTCTTTGAAGTGTATCTATGCAGTACACAATATATTTAGGTTACATTAAGCAATTTTTAGTTTACATTTTTTGCTATACATGTTTAAAATGACTGATTGCAAGATGAATAGTGGAAGTTCATGGTGGAACTGTAGTATATCCATACATGATAAACGAAGGAAAATTTTACACATTCATTTTTGCTTTAGATGGAATATTTCCAATGTCCAAGTCCAAATTTTGTTGTCATTTTGCATCTGACTCACCCCCACTTCCACATCCATATGCATGGTTCAGCACTCCTACACAGAGACAAAATGCATGCATACATATTTTGCAGACATTTTTCAAGTATAAAATGCTGCCATGAAAGCATAATTTGTACACTTAAATCAGTGACTTTTTCATATAGGCTAAGTTGTTTACATCATTCTGTTTCATTCACTTAGATCAAACTGCCTGCATTTTTAAAAACATTGTTATGTTTCAAAGCAATTGGGCTATTTATTTGACAGCATGTATTGTAATAAGCCTGCAAACTTTTATAGTTAAAATAAAAATGGATGATGTAATATCAGCATGATTTTACCGTTGCTATTTTTCTTTTTTAAATCTGATTGTTATTTTGTGCTGCACAGTATTTTACTCATGCTGTTTAATAATGTTGCTTTTTTTTTTTTAATCTAGGATCCTTATATCTGATCTACAGAAAGCAATAGAAAAACAAAGTGGCTTGCGATCATATAGGAATCGTAGATCAGTACCAGGATACAACTATGAAGTATATCACTCACTGGAAGAAGTATGTTGAAAATGAAAATGGTATCTGTTAATTAAACACCTGGTCAGTTCAGCTGGGCTAAGATTTTACCCTGTATATTTAGAAGTATATTCTGGGCCCAATGAATGGAGGCGCTAGTAAAATTTAAATATATACATTCCTCATCAACAAGTCTCTAAAAGATAAATTAGACTTCAAAACAATATAGAGAAAGGCAACAAAAATTATCAGGGATATGGATCAGTTGCCATTAAAAGAGAAAGTAAAAAGACTGGGAAAACTAAAGGGGGTATGATAAATGTATATAAAATTATGAATAGTGTAGAGAAAGTGATTAAGAAATGTTCTTTACCCTTCATACAACACAAAAACTGAGGTAACTTTATGGAGTTACTAGGCAGCAGGTTTAAAACAAACAAAAGAAAATACTACTTCACATAACTCACAGTCAAACTATGGAACTCCTTCCCAGGAGATGTAGTGAAGGCCCAAAATATAAGTGGGCTCAAAAAATAATTAGATAAGTTCATGGAGGATCGATCCAACAATAGCTATCAGTCAAGACTGTCAAAGATGTAAATCCATGTTTTGGGTGTCCTTAGGCCCATGATTGCCAGAAGCTGGAGTTGCACAACAAGGGATGGACCACTTGATAGTTGGCCTGTTCTGGTCATTCTTTTTGGAGCATCTGGAGCTGGCCACTGTCAAGACACAGAATACTGATCCAGATGGACTAATAATCTGACCCAAAGTTCCTTTTATTTTTTAAAATGTAATTAATTGCCATAGAAGCTTGTCTATTTTAAACCAGTCATTGTTAACAAAACTGTAGTTTAAATTCTTTTGACTTAAGAGTCAGCGGACATGGTTATATTACTCACATTAGTTGACTTGTTGAAGTCCACAAGTCTGTTCGTGATTAAAATTTTTCACATGCTTAAGCACTGCAAGATTGTCCAAAAGAAAGAAAAGTAATAATTCATCCAAAAAGCTCCCAACCATCCAAGCTTTCCATCTGAAGGACTTCCATTGAGTTCAGTGGACCAAAAGTGAAAGAAAAACAGGCACTGGTTGTATTAACTAAATTGTTATTAGGAGCCAAATTCAGTTCTCATTCAAATGAATTATATCTTGCATTAAGTAAGGCTGGTGACACTGTCCTACATGATATTTGCATAAGCAAATGAGGGAATAGGATCTTGATAAAATTACTATAAGGTGGGTGCTCAACTAGTTTAAAGACAGTACTCAGGATTATTATCAATGTTTGCTGTCAGACTAGGAGGGTATAGTCTGATGGGCCCTGCAGGAGCCAATCCTGAGTGTCGTACTAGTCAATATTTTCATTAATGACTTTGACAAATGAGTAGAGAGCATATTTCTAAAAAGTATGGATAGCATCAGGCTGGGAGCGGCTGTAAGCACTTCAGAAGAAAGGTTTACAATTCAAAATGACCTTGACAAATCAGAGAATTAGTCTGAAATCAACAAACTACAATTCAATAAAGATAAGCACAAAGAACTTTACTTAGGAAGGAAAAACAAAACACACAATTGCAAAATGGGTCATAACTGATTAGGTGGGTGAAAGGGATCTGGGCAGGGTGTAATTTGTAAGGAAAGAGGTGCCAGGGCTCAAGAAATTAGGTATTGGGGATCAAATAATTGTTTTACTTTCATAACTGGTATGGCAAACCCAGAGGTGCTAGGGCTGAGCCCTGGCAAGCCCTGGCACAAATTAGATCTTGGATTATAGTGGATCACAAATTGAATATTAGTGTCAGCATGATACAGTTGCAAGAAAAGCTAATATCATTTTGGGGTATATACTGTACAGGAGTATTGTACATCAGATACAGGAGATAATTTTCTTTCACTCAGTTGGAGTATTGCATCCAGTTCTGGGTGCTGCATTTTAGAAAAGATATGGACAAATAATTGGGAAGAGTCCAGAGGAGAACAACAAAAGTGATAAAAGATTTAGAAAATATGACCTATGAGAAAAGGTTAAAAAATAGTCATGTTTAGTCTGGAGAAAAGACAACTGAGTGGGGAGCTGATCACAGTCTTCCAGTATAAGAGGATAGTAATCAATTGTCCTCCACATCCACTGAAGGTAGGACCAGAAGTAATGGGCTTAAGTTGCAGCAAGGAAGATGTAGGATAGATATTAGAGGGAAAAAAATCTAATTTTAAGGATAGTTAAGGTCTGGAATTGTTGTCCAGGGGAGTTTGTTGACTAACCATCACTGAAAGTCTTTAAAAACAGGTTGAACCAATAGCCGTCAGGGGTGATCTGGGTTTGTTTGATCCTCCTTCAAGCCCAGGATGCAGAACTAGAGGACTTCATGCCCTGCATTTCTGTGACTATGAGTTCTATGAAGTATCCATTAAAGTCAAAGGGAATGATCTCTGAGTAATAACTTAAGATAGGCACCAAAGTTTTAAAATATATCTTTATTTTCTTGTGAAAACTGGAGTGTTTTAAACTATAACATGGTCTGTTCCTGTTACTGTTGCTTTGCTTCCTTTGAAGCTGTATATGTTAGGGTCTAGCCTGGCACACTGAGTAGGGAAAGGAAGAAGGAAAAATCAGTTCTCCCATTGAAAAATGTTCGTGCAAGTACAGAGCTTACTGCTGTCAGCATGGTGTTAGATAGAGCTTGGTGAAATCCATCTATTTTGGTTTGCACTAGAAACAAAAGTGCACAATTGTTTGCAGAGATCTGCAGCTTCCAATCCACTCAAAGCAAAAAATGAAACTGTTGACACTAGTGTTTTCTACCACTCCCCTCTCTTCTCCCAGCAAGCTGCTTTCCATCTTTATTTGCTGCCATCTTTGAAAGGGGAAATTCAGTGGCCTTCTTTCTCCATTCGGCTCCTAATAGTCCTCAGGAAATGTCCAGTTGACCACATGGGGGCAGCTAGGTAGATTTCTTCCTCCATACAACTACTTGGTGGAAGAGATCTTCAGGTTAGACCTATTCCCTCCCAAAGCCTCGGTGTTTTACAAGAGAGAATCTAGAGATCACTTTGTTGTTGTGAGGTGCCATGTGGGAGGAACTAGTGGCCGGGAAGACAAGATCTGAAGTTACTGAAGAAGCAACAGGAACAAAAAGGTCAGAAGCATTTATCAGAGCAAAGAACTAGTAAAAATGAAAGACCAAATAAAAAAAACATATTGAGGGCTTAGACAAAGTAATAAGAGTAGTACTAAAATAGGACGCAGGAGACACACTAAAGGCCCTGTGTACTAAGCACTGTGCAGCCAAGAAACAAAGAAGACAGTACTATTTCCTAACCTATATTGCTCACAGTCAAAGTGACAGTCAGGATACTACTGGAAAACAAAACAGATTCTTGACAGGTCTCACTGCCCCCACTCCCCAACTTTAATAATTCTTCCCCAGAAATGTTAATGACTAAGGCAGTGACTTTATATCTGTATTTTCAGATTCAGAGTTGGATGTATCATCTGAATAAAACCCATTCAGACCTTGTTCATATGTTCTCTGTTGGAAAATCATATGAAGGGAGACCACTGTTTGTACTAAAGGTAAAGATTAAATAGCTGAAGGAGTAAAACTTGAAACCAAAATCAAACACCTATGTCACAGAGCATATTTATATGAGTTTCTGGGCACCTGCATTTCCTAAAGAGGTCAGCAGGATTTGTAGGAGTTCAGCACCTCTCTGGATCAGGCCCTGAGTGAAAAAATATAATAACCTTTGAGATGTAATATTTTACATTTTAGAAAGTTAAAGGAGCCAAATCCTGCCAACTTTACCTCTGTATATATTTCTGTTACGAGCTACAGGGTTATCTGTGTAATTAAGGCAAGGAGGATTTCTCTTTAAGGGAGCTGGAAAGTTCTGTGTTTATAGGTGACCTCCAGAAGGATTACCCTAAGCATAGGTGGATCACAATGAATCCTGGCCCTCTTCTGAACAGTGTGTTATATACACAATTCTTGTTGAGTTGTTGATGATGAAATGCTGGGATTCAATGTTCAAAATTAGCCAAGGCCTAGCAAGGAAAAGCAAGCACTTTTAAACATTCATTTTCCTTGTACACTTTCCCACTAATTTCTTAAAATTTGGTGTCACGCTGCATGCAGATCTTGGGGAAATCTTAAAATTATTCCCCAAACATACATTCTTCTAGCCCCACTCAAACTTACATTTAAAGTCTTTTTTTTCCCCTTCAATATAAGAAGAGCTGACAGGTTTGACTTTTCCTGTAACTTTTTCAATTCTCCAGTTTGTAATCTTGACCTGATCTGCATGGATGATACTTAGAATTCCCATTCCAAAATAACAGATCTGTATTTCTTTTGTAATTGTTTGGAAGAGAAGTTCAGTTTGTTGATTGTATCTAATGAACTGCATGCATTTCTGCCATAGTTGCTCAGTAAATATTAATAATCACTAAGACCTATTGTGATAACTATGAACATTTCCTTTTTCAGTTAGGTAAGAGATCATGGGCTTACAAGAGAGCTGTCTGGATAGACTGTGGTATTCATGCAAGGGAATGGATTGGTCCCGCATTCTGCCAGTGGTTTGTAAAAGAAGTAAGTGTTCAAAGCCTTAGAGTATTTTTGCATCAGAGCAGTGGTTCCTAAGCAGTGGGTCTTGACCCCTAAGAGTCTTCCCGGGAGGTTCTAGATAGGCCATGGTCTCAGTGCAGAGGGGAGATCCTGGGTCTGGGATGAGTATTGGAGAGGCAGGACCATCCCTAGGGGGGTTGGGGCCTGGGGCCAATTGGCCCCGTTCCCCCTTCCTGGGGAGGGGCAGGGAGTGCCAACACAGAGGCTGGGCCCTGTGCTCCCTGCTCCTTCCCTGAGCCAGCTACTTTGCCCTGGGGGTGTGGAGGGCTGGTCCAGAGCAGAGGCAGGGTTGCGCACTCCCACCCCCGCCCCACTGCCTCCAGCATCATGCCAAAGGCAGCGGGGCAGGGGCAGAGGACAGCATGGCAGTAAGGAGGGGCCCACAGAACCAGTGGGGCTAAGGGCAATCGCCCTTCTCATGCCCCCTCACAGATGGTCCCGTGCAGAGGTTGCCCATAGAGCACCTACCCCACAAACAAGGTACACAAATCTGGGTCCAATTCCCAGGTCTGGACATTGTGACCTGGCATGCAGGATTGCAGCACCACTCCTGTCTAGCCCAGCCACCATTCTGTAATGACACAGGGGAAAGGGAACATCTGGGAAGGGAGGCAGGTGGGTAGTATGTCCCCACAAGTTACTCAAGGAGCTGCCTCAGGAGCTATCTGAGCCATTGGCTATTATCTTTGAAAAATCATGGAAGACTGGAGAGGTCCCAGAGGACTGGAAAGGAGCAAATACAGTGCCCATCTATAAAAAGGGAAATAAGGACAACCCAGGGAATTATAGACCAATCAGCTTAATCTCTGTACCAGAAAAAATGATGGAGCAAATAATTAAGGAATCCATTAGCAATCATCTAGAAAAGAATAAGATGCCAAATGGTAGTCAGCATGGATCTGTCAAGAACAAAGCATGTAAAACCAACCTGATAGCTTTCTATGATGGGGTAGCAAGCCTTGTGGATAGAGGGAAAGTGGTGGATATGGTGTATCTAGACTTTAGTAAGGCTTTTGATATGGTCTTGCATCACCTTCTCATTAACAAATAAGGGAAGTACAGCCTAGATGGAACTACTATAAGATGGGTGAAAAATTGGTTGGGTGGCTGCTCCCAGAGAGTAGTTATCAATGGTTCACAATCATGGTAGTAAGGCATAATGAGTGGGGTACCATAGGGATCAGTTCTGGGTCCAGTTCTGTTCAATATTTTCCTCAGTGATTTAAATGATGGCATAGAGAGTACACTTATAAAGTTTGCTGATTATACCAAGCTGGGAGTGGTTGCAAGTCCTTTGGAGGATAGGATCACAATTCAAATTGCTTTGGACAAACTGGTGAAATGGTCTGAGGTAAAGAGAGTGAAGTTAAATAAAGACAAGGGCAAAGTACTCCATTTAGGAAAGAACAATCCATTGCACTTATACAAAATGGGCAATGAGTGCCTAGGAGGGAGTATTGCAGAGCAGGATCTGGGTATCATAGTGGACCACAAGTTAAATGTGAGTAAACAATGTAACACTGTTGCAAAAAAAGCAAACACCATTCTGGGATGTATTAACAGGAGTACTGATTTGTAAGTAAGACAGGAGAAGTAATTCTTCTACTCTACTCCATCCTGATTAGGCCTCAAGTGGAGTATAGTGTCCGGTTCTGGGCACCTCATTTCAGGAAAGATGTGGACAAACTGGCGAAACTCTGCAGAAGAGCAACATGAATGATTAGAGGTCTGGAACACTCAACTTATGAGGAAAGATTGAAAGTACTGGGCTTTTTAAGTCTTGAGAAGAGGGGACCGAGAGGGGACAGCATAACATTTTTCAAGTAGCTAAGAGGTTGTCACAAGGAGGAGGATGAAAAATTGTTCTCTTTATTTCTGTGCGGGGTGTAGGCTCAAGCCATGTAAAGTAAAGTATTTTATATTCTGGAAGCAGGGCTGGCTCTAGCGATAAGCCAGTGTGGCACCGACTTGGGGCGCTGAAGCATAGAGGTGCTGGGAGCAGCACAGGTTGGCCCAGAAGCTGGACCCCACACTCCCTTCTCTCCCCTGAGCTAGTGAATCTCCATCATTGGAAATTTTTAAGAGCAGGTTAGACAAGCATCTGTGAGGGATGGTTTAAGAGGATACTTTGTCCTGCAGGAGTGCAGGAGATTGGACTTAATGACCTCTTATGATCCCTTGCAATTGTCTTCTGTTATTAAGTCCTCTCTTTAAGTGTGTATAGAGATCAGCAGCAGGCAGTCCATACTTCCTGAAGTTCAATTCGAGGTTTGGACAATGCAGTCCATCAGGAGGCAAGCTTTCCAGTCATTCAAATGTCCTGTCTCAGACCCAGGTGGGAAGGTCCAGGAGACCACCTCCAACAAATGCAAGGTTGGTGGGGCTGTGTCCATCTCCCCTTCAACAGCAAGTCAGTCAGTAATAATTAGCTCTTCAGAAAACTGAGACTTTACTCTCCATTCTCACAAGAGCTGAAAACACTGAAGGCCACAAGTTCAGGCCATGGTGAAGGGAGAGTTCCATAACAACTCAGGTGACCAACTGAGGAAAAAAAAGGGTGGGTTCTGAAGGCATCTCTTTCAGAGTATCTCAGCTATAAAAAGTCAACTGAAAGAAGGAAGGATCCCTACTGAGGACCAGTTCAGAGCTTATCCTCACTAGAAAATGACAGTGAGCTAGAACACAATCTTGACAAGTCATGTTAACTAATGAGTACAACTTTGCTGCCATAGTACACAGGGACAAGTTATATTTTATGTCATGCAGCTGGTTGTGAATAAACCCCACTGGAACCAAGGTTTACATGACTCATTAACATAATATTAAATACAGCTTGTGCCTGTTTAGTGTGACAGTGAAATTTTACTCAATGGGCAAGTCTACACTGCCCACCATTATCAGCGGCAGTCAAAAGGAGATTTGCAAATTACTTAAAATAACTTGCATATATTCCTTCCCTTCAACTCAGTACTACATCAGTTTCTAGGGCATTCAGGGATCGAGTTCCTGATCAGCTAAGCAAATCCTCACAGGCCCAGTCAGTTAATCTGGAAAATCAATCTGATGAATTTGAATTTGCTGCCATCAGTAAAGAAAAGCCTAGAGTTGTGTTGGTTCAAGGTCATGTTCTAGCTCTCTAAATTTCTAGTGAACACAAGCCATTACTGAAAGTAAAAAAGGTGAAAGTCATGAATAAAAAGTCTAAACATTGCAGATATACGTGAGTCATAATTATTCTCTCTCTTCTAAAGCAGAAAAAAATGACGGTTCCTCAGAGTGTTAGGAAAAGGGGGAGAAGTGTCATGTTCTGACAGAGCGGTGTATTTCAGTGCATTAGCAGGCTACTTGCTATTTCTGTAGATAGCAGAAAGACAGATTGTTGTTATCTGACATTTCTGCTTCCTTCCCTCTCTGCATTTTATCTGGAAATAAAAAAAATTAAACTTGTGTTCATGAAAGATGAATTATTTATTTTTTAAGTGTATTTTAGTATGAAAGTGATGTCACAAAACTTCACTGAGATATATTCTTTTAGGACATTTCACCAGTTGTCCTTAAATTCTGCATAAAGTGGCTGTCAAAGACAATGCATGTTAGGGCTCATCACAGTGCCAGTTAGGCACAGACTTGTATTGGGCTAATACTGGAGGAATTCTGGCAAAAGGACATAAAATTCTGGGAGAAAATCTATAATAGACTGGGCAACTGTGGCAACTGCTACACCTCTACAGAAATAGTAGCATATTCACTCTCCCTGGCCATGACCCTGCCTCCTCCCGAATTCTCTCACGTTGGAGTGTCTTGTGCCTGTGAGAGAACACAGAGTATGTGAGTTACAGTTGCACAAAGTTAAATAAGATGGTAACTTTTTGCACCCCCTCTGGCTGCCCTGCTTAGGCAGCCGGACACAATCTGGTCCTTAGTAATACTAAAGAATAAGCAACTGTCCCACATATTTAAGATGCTAAATATTTCAGATATTTATTTATATTAATGTGCGTGAGTGACCACAGGCAGCTGCAGTTTGGTTTTGATCAATGAATGCTTTTTTGGTCTCAGTCTGTCTCCTTTGTCTGAAAATGGTCTCAAGCATGAGGTTCAGTGTTTTCTCCTCTGGGAATCTGGTGCAGGCCACCATGCCTACCTTTGGAAATAAATACTGTTCTCTTCTTCCATTGGGAAAGGCTGTTCTAAATGTACTCTGTGCATGTGTACATGCACACACATTTGGGCTTTTGTTATAAAAATCAGAGTGGAGAATCATAAATGGTCTCTCTTCTGGCCTTAACCTGAATAGTTTTTACTGTTTGGAAATTGGTACTTGCAACATCTCAGCCAAATCCAACACTCAAAAGCCCCCTGGATGTGTGTCCTTGCCTGATCCTTCAAATGCTTGCTACTAGCTGTAGTGCTTACTCATGTGAG